>OY856187.1:117198279-117310213 GCA_963693315.1 Diogma glabrata
TTCCGGTTCCTAAAACACATAGAAGCTGTGATTTTAAAATTTAATTTTTTTTAATTTTCTTAAGGGTTTTGACGAAAATGTTGACAATAAACTCAGTTTGCATTGATCGATTTTCTTTTTGGTGAACAAAATTTTCATAAAATTGCAAACAAACAATTACGATTACAAACTCAAGAAACTATTGGAATCATTTAAAATTTGCAATTCGAAATCATTTTAATTTTAATTTATTATTATTATTATTCATATATTTACAATTTTAGTATATAAACAGATTATATAATTACAGTGTTCAGTAAAATTATATACTTCTCAGCTATGTTATAAAATATTTGATTTCTCGAATTAAATGTATTATTTTTAATTATTATGATGTTTTTATATATTGGAATACTAAGCCGGGAAAAAAAAAAGTTATGTAAAAAATACCCTGTGATCTGGCAACTTAAACTATACTTAAACTAAATACTAAATCTAAACTTAAAAACTAATTTCAAACATACATATAATGTTAATATTTAAAGCAATGTAAATTTTAAATATTTTTTTCCTAAAAAGTATGTGGAGGAATTCTAAAAGCTTGTGAGAGAACTTTAGAACAATCAGAATCGAAGTTGGTTTACTAAGTTACTTTCGATTTTTTGACACTTACTTATGAATTTGGTTCTAATTTTATTGATGAAGTCAATCACAAGATGTACATTAGACAGATTGGAGAGAGCTTGTGTTGACTGTTGAGAATAATCTAGGGCGATTATAAATTAGTTTAAGACATTTGTTTTGTGCTGTTTGTAGTTTTTTAAGATGAATATTGGAACTGGTAAACCAAACGGGTGCTGCATGTAAGGTACGGCGTAAGATGGATGTATATTGTTTGTTGAATTGAAAAATTGAAAGTTTAGATTTTTTATGTAAGATACTGTACAGTATTCGTATCATTTTTTGACATTTTTCTACTAATGAGTTAATGTAATGCTTTAATGTTAATCGTTTGTCTATTATAACTTCTAGGTATTTTATAGTTTCTGACCATTGTAATGGAATTCCATCCATTGAAAGAGATTCATTATTTGGGAGATTTCTTGCAGCACTCTTTTTGGTGAGAAAAATAGATTGCGTCTTATTTGGGTTAGTTTTTATTCCCCATTTGGAAAAATATAAAGAAAGATTATTAATTGACGTTTGTAATTCAGATAAAATAACGTTAATATCAGCTGAAGAGGCGAATATAGCTATATCATCAGCATAAAGAGCAAAATCTGTAGTGTTGTTAAATTGAGTTTTAATATCAGCCGTAAATACATTGTATAATGCAGGCGAAAGGACAGCCCCTTGTGGAAAACCGCAATTTACATTTTTGGCCGTGGATCTACAACAGTTAATTGTAACTAAAACTGTCTATCACTTAAAAAGGAGTTTATGATTCTAATCAAATAATTAGGAAAATGTAAATGAAGTAATTTAAAAATGATACCTCCATTTTTAATTTTCTCTTAGAAAATCTATAAGAATGTTTTGAATATGTTTCTGGTTGGGATTGAACTAGCACTCATAAGAGACACCACAGTTCAAATCCCAGTTTCGTATTTACTCAGCCAAGGCGGCAATGCTGAAACAAATTTTAAATTTTTATGTTCAGATGATTTTCAAATTGACACTTCATCATCATACACATATTTACTTAAGTTGAATCCTTCGTTACACAGTTCTAAGCTCGTAGGATGAGGATATATAAGTCACGAGTGTACTGCCGAGGTGTGTAAGACACCGAGCTTTAAACTATAGTGTCTCATAAAGTGTCAGTTTAATTCCAACACGAAACGACAAAACAAAATCTAAAAAAATTTCTAAAACCTTGAAACAGTGAACTTCCACTTGTGTGCGCCCCTGGTTACGAGAGTTTAATCACTCACAAAGAAAGCTTAATTAGCATATTAGTGTGAATAGTTCAAATTTTATTCAATGGTCTTAGAGAAAAGCACTGATGCTACTGATACTTCGGAACTTATCATATTTATTCAAGAAATTAATAACAACAGCTAAAGATACAAAAGAATTGGTCTCCAAAATAATA
Organism: Diogma glabrata; assembly: GCA_963693315.1. NCBI lineage: Eukaryota > Metazoa > Arthropoda > Insecta > Diptera > Cylindrotomidae > Diogma > Diogma glabrata. The sequence goes on from OY856187.1 coordinate 117,200,354, forward strand.
TCAAAATGTTTATAATCAAAATCGGTTAAAAGATTTTGGTAGATATCACGAGCAAACTTAAGTGATTTAAATTCGTGACTTCAAATCAAAAAACAGCTGATAAGCAACATATTTCAAATAGTAGTAGTCTTTGAAATGAAATTAAAACACATTTTAAAACAATGAACAAAACCATCTTAAACTTTTAAAAATATGCGAATTTAGCTTCCATTATATCTAGTAATGCTCCATTACTGGATACCAGTAATGCAGTAATAGCCGAGTACTGGATCATTAAAATAATTTTGCTGGATTATAGCTTCGACTAATAAATGGCTGCCATTGATGGGCCAGATAAAAGATACAGCATTGACCCATACTATGTTGTACAGTACTGGCTATTTTCCATAATCCGCAGATCGGCTGATTTATTGTTTCAGTAATGGCCCAACAACTATAGCTAAGTATTGTTAACCATTAATGAACTAGTGCTTGGCCGTAGTTCTGAGTTTTCAGCTTATTTAATTTCTTTTGCTCACAATTACTTCTCCACATCAAATCTCTTGGAAACGACTTTCCTTGTTCTCAAACAAATTTCCTTGAAATTCCTGCAATATGATTTCTTCTGCGTTCACAATACTTTAAAATGGCACTTTTCATTTCATTATTATTTTGTTCAGGTAAAGTAGTTAAATTGAAGCAAATAAACAAATATGAATAACTAACTACATAGATTAGTTAGTTAACACATGTTTCACATGAATTCAATATTTTTATAATAATTTTTTATGTTTAACTTTAAATAACTGTGAAGATCACACACGACCACTAATCTCACGAGTACTCTGCCTATTTGACTTTCTATACTTAAGTCGAAAATCATCCCTTGATTGTTTAAATCATTAATCAAGTAATTATTACAATGCATCTGCTCAAAAATGATAAATTTATTATGAATAAACTACCACGATAAACACAATTTGACACTTTTTGTATTTCCCATTTTTAAATACGGTTTATTATTAAACATTCTATACAAATTCATATTTAATATCAAAACCAATAACTGTATCTTATACAAAACTATGCACTTAAAAATATTTAAAGAAAAATCTCAATACATCAAATGCTTTTTTCTTTAAAATTAAGCTTTTTTGAGAATTAAAATTCAATCATAAGATTTGAACATGTCAAAAGTTAAACGAGAATTAAAAAGTGAATTTTTGTTTTGTAACATCATGGAGGATATCAACTACGATATACATTTCTCTCTTTTCATTAGATCTTTGTTTCACACCAAATTCGATGTCCGAAAAACAGAAACCGATTCACACGTTTAATTTTATTATTTTGTTTTACACAAAATATATACGGTCGAGGTCATATGAAATGTCGGTATAAAAGTTAATTCAATTATTTGCAAAAAAGTGTCATTGGAATGGTTTTCTTTAAAGTTTCGTGTGGACTAATATTAAATGTCGTTGGACTAATATTAAACGTCTAAATTTCAGCCCAAATGTCTGCATCTACAAACCTACTATTCCTAACCTTCTAAAAAAATTGAACAATAAAAAAAAGAAAAAGAAAAAGAAAAGAAATTAAAAACTAACATTGTCGCTGGAGGCAGACCACGAGTTCCAGCCTTCAGATTCATCCTCTTCACAAACCAACTATTGTAACGCGATGAATGTTCCCGGGATCCCGGGATTTTTTGCTTAACAAATCCCGGGATCCCGGGAACATTCATCGCGTTACAATAGTTGGTTTCTGAAGAGGATGAATCTGAAGGCTGGAATACAAACTCTAGCGATGATTGATTGTCAAAAGACAATTAAAATTGTGAAGGAAGGTAGGTGTTGAGTGTTGAGATCTGGCTACCACTCCACCCTGATGGAAGAGTGCTTAGCGCTGAAGTTTGGTACTTGACTGTCACTACGTTGACTGCCTAGTGTCATCTTCCTTTGCTAAACGCTCCTCCGAGTCCGAGCCTTACGACTCGTAACCAATGTCGGAAGGGAAAACTAAAATATAAATTCAAAATAATGGGTAAGAAGACCACTCCTAACGACCACTCCTTCATTATTCCTAATGAGAGTGTGAAGCTGCTTTCTCCATCCGTTCGTAATCTTTTCGGGCCATGGCCCTGGCTACTCTTTTAGCCTTTCTCCTTTCATCTTTTTTCTTTCTTTTTGTTAGCATCCTTCTACGTTCTCTAGTTATCCTAGGTTCAAGAACTCCCTCTTCTAACGCTGGCGTGTCTTGTACCTGATCCCTGATGACCAGATTCAGAGAATTTGCTAGCTGGTTTGCCAGACGTTGGCCCAATTGATTGACAGCTCTGGCTCCTCCCACACTACTGGAACATAAGGTTCACGCAGTGCTGGAGCAGATCGCACAGGACTGGTCAACGTCCTACGTTCTTCATCACTCACATTATTATATTACCCAAAGTTTTAATTTTTGATATTTCAAATTTTTGGATATTTAAAATTTTTGATTTGATATTTTTGATATTATACTTTTTCTTCGGTTTCTATTCTTTTTTTTTTTTTGGGCTGTTGTTTTTTAACAATTTTTTTTAATAGAAATATTTGTGCAACAAACAAATGTCGGTGTTTACCACCGCAGTGTAGTCGGGTAAGGGCGTGGCTGCCCGGTCAGCCATTTGAACCTTTCCTCACTGATGATTCTCTACCGAAGAAAAATTATTATATAAAAACTATCAAAAATATCAAATCAAAAATTCAAAATATCCAAAAACTCGAAATATCAAAAATTAAAACTATGGATAATATAATATATAACGGGTTGCCGTTATATAATATATCTTGTTTTTGAGTCAAGACCGCCAAGTACCAGCGGTAAAATCCATCGAATTCAACACCATATTGTTATAAACCGTTATTCGGTTTATATCCGTGATTACAAAAAAAGAATAATTTAAATCAACAAATGGCCTCTGGCCCAGAAAAGTCTCGTTATTTAGTACTTCATATTTAAAAAAAAAATACAAAAATTATATATGCATGTGCTCTTATGTGTACATATATATAAATTTGTATTTTGTTTTTTTTTCAAATATGAAGTACTAAATAACGAGATTTTCCTAGGTCAGAGGTTGCTTGTTGATTTAAATTATTCTGTAGGAAGATAAATATATAAAATTAAACTAAAATGAAAATTTATATAAAAAATAGAAAACAAACTTAACTTAAATGAACTCAGTAGATGTATAGATCAATCCGCATCCGCATGTATAGATCTTCCCGCATGGAGGGTTCAGTTTTTATTGTTTTGAATTTTTTTTAGTTTTGATCTACGGGTGTGACAACTCCGCGTACTCCAGTCTCTGCTACTGGCATATGAGTTAAGGTGAGATATCACATACCACTGGCAATAGTAGTGAGATATCACTAGACAAGGTGACAACTGTATTCAGTCAACGGTAGCACCCTCAATCTTAGCTGTGAAATAATCCTTGATCATGAGACGCTATTGCTTCCTTGAAGAAAAGAGCCTTCATATAACTATGTGTGGGCTTTAATCTTCAAGAAAGACAGGGCGTCACAGGATCAAGGAATATGCAACCGGCTGGATTATTGGCAACTACATTTTTGTTTTGTTGCATCAAATTTTTGTAAAAATTTGCTATTTACTTTTTCATTTACTTTTATTTTCTCTATTCTATCATAAAATATTGGGCTATGTCATATTTTGTCAGTGATGGGATTTTTTGTTTAGTTATCCATTCTTTAACAAAAAATATAAAAAACAAAAAAAGAAAGATTTACTTCCATCAACACCTTTGAACGTATGTTGTTGTGGGACCTTGGTCTTAAAAGGTTTTTATGTGTTATTGTGACACATATTGTAATTCCTACTACACAACACATTTTATTAAAAAAAAAATATATTGATTTTACTGCTTCCTTTAAAAGTTTTCAATTAATCCATATAGCAATGGGGTTATCTTATCCATGTTTGTTTTCGTACCCTAGTTACTATTACTCCATATAAAATAGTATCCATGGATCATATTTTTATTTCAACCATTACAATTTTCAATGTACTCCCAATAATAGATTACCAAATACCAGTGCACTAGATTTTGTTTAATATGCCGATGTTATTAATATAATAGCTTAGTCCAAATCTTACTTGCAAATTATAAGAACTAGTCAACACGTTTTAGATATTTTATAATTTTGATATCACAATGTTTGTGTGTCACATACTTATCATAATTCTTTTTATTCATTTCCCTGTATTCATTGTATTCATTTCTACACTGTAAATACGGCGCCTAAAATTCAACGTGAATTTTTAGGAAGGCAATTAAATTGAAGTTATTTTAAATAAAACAAAATTCTAACATAGTTATATATTAATGTTTTTTTAATAAACGTCTTTGCATTTTTTTACTATAAAGTTTGTGCTATTACACCACAAAAAACGTTTGTACAAAAATCATAATAATAATATTATTAACCTAGTTGGTTATAGTTTTATTGTTTTTCTTCTAGATTCTACAATTTGCAAAAGAACTAATTTTTAGTTACATAGCCGAAAACAATATGCTCGCAAGATAAAATTATGATTAATTAAGTTGAATGCTTGTAAGCTAAATCAAAAATTAAAAGTTAACTTTGAAAGTTGAAACTAAACATGATTTATAATTCGATATCATTTTCTCGTCGACTTTTTCAAAAAATAAATTTTCCACCTATCTCTTATGGTTCCCATTTATCAAACAGCAAAAAATTTTTTAACTCAAACATTGCAGTTCTACCGTGTATATAAATAAAAGAGACCGAGAATAACTATTCAAAATATATTAATTCAATTAAACACAATTGTGTTCAGGTCCTTTAAAATTTTATCAATTATTTATATTGTAAACATATAACAGCCAAAACTCATAATATGAAGTACTATATCAATAATTCAGCACCAACGCTTCTGCGCATGATTAATTTACATATTTTGGTTTTTGTTTAAAACAAGAAAAACTATATTTGTTTCACATGGAAAGAAAAGTAATGAAAACAACAATTGATTATACACAGAAATATAACTACATATTAAGTGATTTGAGGGGGAAATAACATGTGACGTTATAAAATAAAATACGAAATATGTATACAGTGGAACGCTACATACGATCGGATAACACTTTGCAATGATCTTAAATTGTTTTACATTACGTAATTATTGTGTTGACTGTTTGTTTTCATATTTTAAATGAAAATGTTTATTGAACAGATTTTTGTTGGTCGTTATAAAAAGTTGAAATTGTTGAACGCTAATTGAAGAGGGTTTAGATAAGTTTGCTGTGTACTTCCTTCATTCATTTCTTTTATTATGTTAATTCATATTCCCATACACATTCTTTCCCATACATTTATATTTAGAAATATTACCCTGACACATGTTTGATTTTGAAGTGTCTTATATTTTTGGTAGAGCTAAACTCAATCTTTAAACTGTTCTTGTGACATTGTTTCTTGGGTTGTGTTTAGCAATGGTAAACATGCAAATTATTTGCTCTATTATATCTGTAAAAACTTTTATTATTTTGAGTTTCACAATAAGTTTTAGTGTCATTAGTTCATCCTTGCTTGAACTTCTATTAACGTGATTTAAACAGTGATTTAATTTCTTGTATAGTTAAAGGCAACGTTCTTCTTTTAATGTATGCACATAATTGTGCTAAATTTGTATATGGAAATTATTTCCTGTGGCTTATATCTACTGGGTTTTGTTTGTTTTCTTTTGCTTTTCTTTAATTAAAAATTCAAAACAAATTGAAAATGCAAATCTATGAATTGTTTTATTGCTGTTAATTATTTAGCAACAAATAATTATAACAGTTTATTAGAGCAGAAGAAAGTTTTAGTTCATTAAACTGGATTAGCCTATCACTTTTGTCGTGAGCTTATACATTGAGACATTTGGTATAGTTGAAAAAATTACATTTCCCACCATACTCCTTTACTAAAAAATAACTTTAAGTTTATATCTCGAACTTTTCGTGGTCTTCTTTTACGTTTAAGTGTTTCAAAAATTTAATTCAGATGATCTTGTTAGATCTATAATAAATTGAAAGTTGAAACCCCTGGCCCATATGTTTATTCCAGAGAGAGAATCTCACAATCAAAACTAGTCTTGGTTACAATACCATTAGACAGTTGAATATAATCATTAATCACATATGTCATACATATTTCTTCTTGGATCCATATAAATCTTTTTTGAGATCTTTCTAAAGAAAAAGCTAGTTAGAATGTTAGATTCTTTCAACGATCATAAATGTCAAAAGAAGCGGCTAAATAACAAACAATTTAATAATAATATTTATTTATCTAAATTAATTAGTTAACAAATCGATAGTTAATCAAAATTAATTAATTGAATAAATTTAAATAAAATTACGTTACACAAAAAAAGAAAACGAAAGAAATACAATTGTACGAAGGTAGAATTCATTCCATATTTATAGGAAAATGAGGAAATTTGATTTTTTATTTCTTTAACTTTAATTGTTGAATTCCAAACACGCACAATTTGATTGTATAACAATGTATTTAAATGAGTATTATATATTTAGTTGGTAGTTTATGAGAGACCTTGAGAATGAAACTATTATACATACAATTTTTTTATGAAGAAAAAAATTAATAAACTATAAAAGTGAATTGGAATGTATTTTTTCCAACTAAAACAAATTGTATTAGAAGAATTATAGGGGAAACGAGGTGAAAGAGGTAGATTGTATACATGAGAATTATAATAACCTACACAATTTTTTTTTTCGTATAAAATATGTTTTGAATTTTTGATTCGTTGCAAAACCTCTTTCTCGAAGTAAATTAAAGTGAATTAAATAATTGTTTGACGGTTTAATTTATAATTTGTAATAATTGTAAGGCGGCATGCATAGAAATCTATACAAAATTGAATTGATTCGTATAATGGAGGACGAAAACATTATTCAATGAAGAATCCTTATCTTTCAAGTTTCAACGATTACACAAAAGCTTTGTTTGATTTTTCCTCATTATTCTGTGTTTGATTTTTGCTCATTAAACTGTTAATTTTGTGCTCTAGACTATACTACCATGATCAGTGAAATATTTATGTTCTTTCCCTTTCAAAAGTTTGGAATGGAATGTACCTAGTATCTCTTCGTTTATTCCATTTTTGTTTATGCCAGTTCTTCTGCTTTAAACTTTCATTGATGCATTTTATAATTAGGCTGTCCTCTATAACTGTTTTCGATTTTACATTTACTCACTACATTTTTCTCCTGTCAAGACCACCTGCTGCTCAATTCTGTAACTGTGTAGCGGTGAAGCGTTAAAAGCTTTTTTTCTTTAAAAAACTTATGGCCGCTTTATATTTCCAGAATATAACTACAGATAAAGGCTAAATAAAATATTATTTTATAAATTAAAACTAAATAATTAATAAACATAGAATGATTCTAAACACAGAATTATTTGTTTGATAATCGGCTTTTTAATAGAAAATAATTAAAAAATTGTTTAATGCAATGAAACACGATTGGACAGGAGAAGACTACCCCCGCGGTTCATTTTGAAGACCTACGCGAAGCGAGGGCTTTTATTGAACCAAGGCGTAATCTTCATTGCATCTTGAGTGAATGTACAACGTTTTCGCATAACTGAATGGTATAACAAACAAGTTTTTGAATTTAATAAACTAGCTAGACATTTTAAAAATTCGAAAAAAGAATTAAACATGACATTACTTTAACTATAAACTTCATAAAATAATTCATTTGTATGTTCTAATATTATGACTATTTTATTGCAAACGGCATTTATATAACGGGTGTAACCCAAAATCTCCATTATGATAATTTACCGACAAAAGTGAATTTTTGAATATATGTGTGTACAAAAATTCACTTTCGTGCTGTAAATTATCATAATGGAAACTTAATTTGCTGATAGCAAAGTTTTTTGTGCAATATATATATATATATATATATATATATATATATATATATATATATATATATATATATATATATATATATATATATATATATATATATATATATATATATATATATATATATATATATATATATATATATATATATATATATATATATATATATATATATATATATATATATATATATATATATATATATATATATATATATATATATATATATATATATATATATATATATATATATATATATATATATATATATATATATATATATAATATATATATATATATATATATATATATATATATATATATATATATATATATATACATATATATATATATATATATATATATATATATATATATATATATATATATATATATATATATATATATATATATATATATATATATATATATATATATATATATATATATATATATATATGTATATATATATTCCACAAAAACTTTGCTATCAGCAAACTATCCGGCAGATTTTGGACTAAAAAATTATCAGTTGTAATTTCCCAAGGGCAGTGCTAATTCGAAATAATTTTTTGCCAAAAATTTCGAAAGCAAAAATATTGATTGAAGCACGAGGCCGTAGGCCGAGGACTTTTATCAATACCACTTGCTTAAGGAATTTTTCAAAAAATTATGAGAATTTATCAACGAACGACCCAATTCGTTTAGAAAATTTTTTGCCATTTTTCATTTCTTTATATATTTTTTATGAATTATACGTTGGCCTACTGTGATATCAGTTAATTATTTCAAAATTAGATTGATAATTTTTAATATCCCAGTAGGCCAGACGTATAAATATTGATTATTAGTATAGTTCAAATTTTCTTGGTGAAATTGAATGATGTCATTACATTTTAGAGAATTTCATTGGTTTAAATTAAAATAAAACTAAGGCAAAAAATTTTCAGTAGTAATTTCCCAAGGGCGGTGATAATTCGAAATAATTTTTTGCGAAAATTTCGAAAGCAAGTATATTGTTAATAGCACGACACCGTAGGCCGAGGGCTATTATCAATACCACTTGCTTGAGGAATTTTCTAAAAAATTATCAGAATTTATCACCGAACGGAGGGGAATACGTATAAAAAATTTTGCTATTTTGCATTTCTTTATATATTTTTTATGAATTATCCCTGTCTGCCCTACTGCGATATCAGTTAATTATTTTATAATTATTTGATAATTAACTGATATCGCAGTAGGCCAGTCGCATTATTATTTGTTATTAGTATAATTCAAATGTAATTGGTCAAATTGAATGATGTCATTACATTTTAGAAAATTTCATTGGGTTAAATTAAAATAAAGCTAAGGCAATTTTGAGTAGTAATTTCCCTAGGACGGTTTAAATTCGAAATAACTTTTTGTGAAATTTTGAAAGCAAGTTGATTGGCAATAGCCTGGTAGGCTAAGGGCTATTGTCGATGCCACTTGCTAGAAAAATTTTCAAAAAATTATGAAAATTTATCACCGGTCGAGGGAAATTCGTTTAGAAAATTTTTGCCATCTTTGATTTATTGAATATTTTTGTGTTGTTTTATTCGTGGATTATTTTTATTTATTCTGGCCTACTATAAATCCATCGAAGCTTCAAACAAAAATAATATTATCGAAAATTGAAAAAATCAAGCAAACAGAAAAATATTATAAATGGCAAATACAATATCTTCACTATGAAAATTATTTTGCAGGAAAAAAAATTGGATTCGTCAAGAAATATTATTTTAAGACTTTTAATAATTTATGATTCTATTAATTCATATTTCTGTAAAAAAAATAAAATGTTTGTGATAATTTACCGTGATAATTAACCTATTCTTAATAATTTCCGTATTATTAGTATAATTAATATGTGCTTGATCAAATTGAATGATGTCATTACATTTTTTAGAAAATCCATTGGGTTAAATTCAAATAAAAGTAAAGCAACATATTTTCATAATATTTTTTACGAAATGCTACGGGATAATTTCAAAGTTTACGAAGCTTCTTTATAATTAAAAATGGGTTGTAATGCCAATATATTCCTTAAACGCCCCATACACCTACAAGCATGCTTGACCAGCACAGCTGATAGTAGGGTTGCCACCTTTTTAGAACGTCAAATACTGACAAAATATATTTTCCACCATAATTTTATATGTAACCAAAACCCCCAATATTATATAAGCCTGTTTGTTTTTTTAGCACAGAAAAAATCGTGAACTTATAGCGCCATTTTGAAATTAAAACTGAATATAAAAAAATTTCAAAAATATTTAACGCATTCTTGAAATTTAAAACTCGTTTTAAAAAAATTTAATCAAAATCGCTAATCTATTTTTTTCATATGACTTTGTCATTGCCCGAGCAGAAATTTGTCAAAGCTCAAGTAAGGTCCTGATCGGTTTGCTTGAATCCAGGCATTGGTAGGGCAGCTTGATTGGGCCTTGACCATGGGTGTAACGCTTTTGCCCTATCAGGTCCTGATTGGGATTACCGGATCGGTCCCTGATTGGGATAATCGGATCAGGCCTTGATTGGGATATTCGGACCAGACCCTGATATATATTTATATATTATATACATAAATTAATCAAATTAAAATAAAAAAATTACAATGGAAAAAATTAAAACATACATACCACCTTAATCACTATTATTATAGTCTTTCACCCGAGAAGCGATAACTAAAACATAAATGAAACGATTTTAACTACATATTTCTAAAATGGATTATACTCTAGTGAATTTTAACCAATTGAAATTCCAGCTAGGGGGCAAATATGAAAAACCTGATCAGGGCCGGATGTATTCAAATAAGGTTAACCCTAAAAGGGTATTCTAAATCAAGCCCGGAACAGGCCCACATCAGATTGCCCTAAAAGGGATTGCCATTGTAGGACTGACCAGATCCTGATCACGCCCTGAATGTATTCAGATTTTCCCTAACTAATTTCTGCTTGGGTAGTTTATGTATATGGCATCAATCAATCGGGCTATGAATATTTGGGGTTTTGATGTAACCGAAACGAAATTTTACATAATTCTTATTACGTCACAAGGGACCAAATAAACAAAATAGTATTAGAAAAAATTTAGTTTTAGATGTTATTGATTTAGGTATGTATTAGAGTGTTTTTAATTTTTTTTTCGGTCGCATAAACCGTTTTTGAATTGGACCTACAAAAATTTTCAGTTTCATAGATCAAACCTGTGAGTGAACGCCGCAAACCGAGTTTGTTTCCTATATATAATTATAATATGGTAAAAACAACCTCTTTGCGCATAAACAACCTTTGCGCACAAACAAATCGTAGGACACATTTTATATCCTAGTTATCGTGACTGAAAGTTGAACTTAACGCCCGTAAAATAAAAGGCCGTTGCTATATAAAACATTAGTGTATTTTTCTACTTTGCCGCCCGTAAAATAATCGCCCGGAAAATAATCATAAAATTAGAACAAACAAATAAATTATTGTATGAAGTTTATAGAAAAAATCATGGCATGTTTAGTATAGTTTTCAAAATGTCTAGCGAGTTTAAAATACTCAAAAATTGATTTATACCTCAATTAAGTTGTTTTGTTGTGCGTAAAACGTTGTACATATACTCAGGATGAAAGGAAGATTACGCCCTTGATTCAATATAAGCCCTTGCTTCGCGCTGGGCTTCAATATGAACCGCAGGCGTAATTTTCTACTTTCTGCCCTCGTCGACATGTAAATAACTATTACGCACAAATGCATCGTAAATCACATTTTATATCCTAGTTATCGTGGCGGAAAGTTGAACTTTACGTCCGTAAAACAAAAGCCCGTTGCTATATAAGACATTGGTATGTTTTTCCACTTTACCACCCGTAAAATAATCGCCCGTGAAAAAATTAAAATAATCTTAAAATTCAAACAAACAAATAAATAATTGTATGAAGTTTAATTGAAAATCATGGCATGTTTAGTTTTTTTTTTCGAATTTCAAAACGTCCAGCGAGTTTAAAATATTCAAAAAATGATTAATTCTCCAATTAAGTTGTGCATTTGCGTAAAACGTTGTACATACACTCAGGCTGAAAGGAAGATTACGCCCTTGGCTCAATAAAAGCCATCGCTTCACATCGGGCTTCAATATGAACCGCAGGCGTAATCTTCTACTTTCAACGATCGATATGCAAATAAATAACTATTAAAATTTTTTATATTTATTTTATTAAAAACTCTTTAAAGTCTTGATTTACAAGTAAATGTAAACATTTTTGTATTTACTTAAGACATTTTAAGAATAAAAAAAAAAATAATATTTTTCATCAATATTTTTCAACTTTTTAACGAAATCAAAATTTTGCGACACCTTTTTACATGTTTGATCCATTTTTTGAAATCAAATTTGAAAAATTGGTCGTTTTTATAAAATCAAATTTAATTTTAGCAGTTTGGTACAATTTTGTAGCGAACTAGAATCTGCATATAATTCTGAATACTAATATTACAACGAAGATGGGGCATATTTAAATATCTTAAATTTGTTTATAAATTATATATTCATCAATTAAATAAATATCTAATACACTAGTAGTGTGTATTACTTTGCCCAGATATGATATTGCATCAAGAAATATTTTCCAATACATTTTAGAAAACAAATACAAAAAAACATACATAGTGGAGACCTCGGGTTAAATACAACTTTCCGCCACGATAACTAGGATGTAAAATGTGTTTAACAATTCATTTGTGCGTAAAAGTAATGAAATAAGTTTTCATTCGAAACGAAAATAAAATTGAAAATGAATAACTAATGAAAAATAATAAACAAATTGTTCAAACGCCTAAAACGTATGTAGTTTTACTAATTATTAAATTGGTTGATAAAAGAAATATCATAAAATATTATTCTAATAGTTTTTAAAAATGATAACCGAAAAATAGATGTGGATTTATCAAAGGAGAATAAATAACATCGGCTTGAGAATTCAGTAAATTATTGTTAAAATACATTGCCTTATTTTCAAAAAACCATAATCTACAAGAAACCTTCAAGCTACATTGTTCATACCAAAATTTCTAGCCGTTATTTGTCAAGCACTTAAGTCATTAATACTCATACACACACTAAAAGCAAGGCGAAAACGTAAATTCGTATGCAAAACTATACATAAAAAACAACAAAAACCAGCTAAGAATTATAACAAAATTAGAGAAATTAAATTTCCTTGAAAAGCCATATACAAAACTTAAGTGTTGATTGAATTAAGAAATGAAAAACAACCAAACTTGTAGACTAGCATATAAATTATACATCCATTTGCGTATATGAATGCGTGTCGAAAGCTCTATCTGTAGCTTTTGTTATATTTTTGTTTAAATTTAATACGGAAAAAGAAACATGAAATGACAAAAGTAATGGAATTCGAATGTCATTCAAGACATTAAAAATCAGGAGTTTAATTTATTAAGATTAATGTTGAGTATTTGTTCGATGTAAATATATTTAATTAAAGTTATGTTTTTTGTTAAAGATTATTGTTTTGTTTAATTAGAATTTAGAAGGTAAAATGTAATAAATTATTGTTTATGTTTTAATATTGATGTTATAAGGTTCAAGTTTAAACATGATTAAATGTTGATGAATGTGAACAACATTTTATGATCTATACTTAAAAGTTTTAAATTTATTATGTTTTTAATTTAAGGGCTATTATAACTTTTGTTGTTTATTGTTATTATATCAACTAAAAACATTTATGTAATGAATTATCAGTAATATTGCAAAATAAAAAGCTTATTTTAGATTATTAATCTTTTATTCTCTCCGTACGTTTATTCCCTTTGGATATATTCCATTACAACTTACTAAATGGTGTTTGTTTTATAGTTATCAACTGACATTTTTCAACCCAACTTTTCCAATTAACTCAGAAACGTTTTAGAAAACTTCTTCATTTATTCTAAATGTTGCAACTTTTCAATAATTTCAATTTTTGTGAAAACTCGACATTTAATCTGCAACAACCTGATTTTTTGCAACTATTCGTATTAGATGGTAGTTGCGGAAGCTGGATTCACTTGTATTTCGTGTCCATTTTTAGTGTCAATTGCATGTCATGTCACCCAAATAATTCCTTTTATTGTAAAAAATGCGTCTAGTTCAAAATGTTTCTTATTATATGTTGGCAAACTTAATAATTTTTCGGACACATTTCGACCGGTACAATAATCGAACCCATTAAAAGAAAATCATGTTCTTGAGGTTCATTGGATATGATTTCATCCGACCACTGCTGGTTAGCTGGTATTTATAAAAAACTTCGAGTTCAGCAACAGGGTGACGGTATTGCAGGAAATTAAGTTAATTCGTTTATTTTGCTTTTGAGTTCTAAGGAGTTCCGAAAAGTAGGGAAGGCTAAAGACAGTGAACGCGCACAAACTTGATAACAGTACAGCACTATTAAGAAGGCTCAGTCTTCTTCAGATGAGCTCTTTGTCATTGCCAATATTGAATATATGTTCGTTCCAGAGTAAGGCAATAGAAATTGTTACTGCATTTTCATCGTCACTGCACGTACTAATTAAAATATCGTTGGGGAAATTGATCTTCCATCTGGAAAAAAAATTAATAGCCTTGTTTTAGTGAAGCTAAAATTGGCAAAGTTTTGATCATCACAACGGCAGCTTTAGGTCCTCATTTATATTTGTCATTCTTTTATAAACCGAACTTCTTTCTCACAGAAACAGTTTTGATTTGCCTGAAAATTTTTTTAGGGGATTTATATCGAAAAATAAGATAATAAGATAAGATCTTTTTGTTTTGGATCTTATAAGATCTTTTTGTTTTGGAAAATAGAGCGGTTCTAAATTTCAAGAGTTTCGTGATTTTAGACTTGACGACTTATTTTCAAAAATTCTTAACTTCGGTTCTATTTAAGATAAAAACTTCTGTTTTGTTTTATTTTAAAGTTTAAAGATGCTATTTTAAACAAAATAAAGTCAATAAAAATTATTAAGAAATTTCTATTGTTATAAACAAATAAAATCTTGAAATTTTGTCTTAATCAAAAATGTGTAGGTCAGATTTTGTTCTAATCTTTTCGGTATGTAAAACGATGAACCATTTATGGAATGTTTTGTAGTCCCGCACTCGATAAATTATTTTATTTGAACAGTAAAAATCATTTCTCCATTAATTAATAATACGTTTTTTATAGAAAATTGAACGTAGAATATGATGGTCATACTAAAAACTCTTTAATAGAACCGAAGTTATGAATTTTTGAAAATAAGCCGTCAAGTCAAAAATCACAAAATTCTCGAAAGCTAGAACTGCTCTATTTACAAAAAAAAAATTCCTCGAACACGTCCACGACATTTTGTCCAAATTTGTTCGATTTGTAAAAAAATGCTCCATATGGTTAAAAGCATATTTTGGATATGAACAATTTTAAAATCCTTGAATTATAAACTGAACAAGAATAAAGTGAACTTAATTACGCTGAAAATAAATAGAAAACAGAAATAAAATTAACATTTTTTTGGTTATGAGCTTTTGTGTCATATTGTTACGATTACAGAAAAATCTAGACGATTACAGAAAAATCTAGACGATTACGGTCACTTCCAGGAAAATCAAATCAACAAAATACTACAACAAATTAATGAAATGAATAATGTTGTTGTTGTTGTCCTGTTATTAGAATTAGGGTCATTGTCAATATAAAATTGAATGATTTTATGAATCAAATCAGCATAACGTAAATCAATCGAATATTCTACTATTTTCTAAAGGTTTCTAATAAGTGACCTCGAATTTTATAGATAATGCAAAATCGTATATAAAGAGGGATGTCTTGCAAGACAGAATTAGTGTTATTTTAAACCTGCGATAGTGAAGTTGTAATTATATAAGTGATATTTAAATTAGTTTTTGTAAATAAAGTTTAAAGTGTTATTAAGTAGAAATAATTTGTGTATTATTTTAAACGTTGTATTACTGGAAATTTCTACAATCAACCGTTGGGGTTTCTGAAGCTGTTGAAAGAATATTCTAGCTAGGAATATTGTTCGCTGTATTGTTTTCCTATTGTTGTGGAACAATCAAGGAGTTGAATACTTAAAAAAACCTGGTGTTTGTGCTCGCTAATCAGTGATCGAACTCTGAAGAGATTTGGGAATTGCGTTTATTGAATTGTGAGTAAGGCCAATTCGAAGTAAGGTTAGAAAAACGTAAAAATATATTTTGTTAAATGTTTTTAAAACAATATAAATATTAATTAATTAATTAATGTAGTTCGAATCCTGACACGAAACACAAAGTTTTTTCTAAAGGAATTTTAGAGAGAATAAAAAGTTATTTCGAATTGCAAAATTCAAGTGATTTCCATTATGTACTTAAGTTTAATTCTTCACAAAACACCAATCTAAATTAAAATTCCCTAATGTTGTCTATATTTCCTAACCAAAAATATAACAACATATTGACTTAACGTCAGATATTAAGTTTCGCATTGATTGGACAACAATCAATAATGACTTTACACTCGTGACTTAGGATGTTGATTAGAATGTTGACTTAGATGTTGACCAAATATTCTCTCATCCTATGAATTCACACATCGTAATATCTAGAAATTTAGTACAAAAAATCCCAAAGAAATGCAATTTCTAATATGTAATCATAGATGAAAAATTCAACTTAGGTAAATATGAAAAATGATGAAGTTTCAATTTAGAAATTATCTGAACATCAAAATTAAAATACGTTTCGTCACCGCCGCTTTGGCTAAGTTGTGTAAGACACACGGAATTTGAACATGTGTCTCTGATGAATGTAGTTCGAATCCTGACACGAAACACAAAGTTTTTTCTAAAGGAATTTTAGAGAGAATAAAAAGTTATTTCGAATTGTAAAATTCAAGTGATTTCCATTATGTACTTAAGTTTAATTCTTCACAAAACACCAATCTAAATTAAAATTCCCTAATGTTGTCTATATTTCCTAGCTAAAAATATAACAACATATTGACTTAACGTCAGATATTAAGTTTCGCATTGATTGGACAACAATCAATAATGACTTTACACTCGTGACTTAGGATGTTGATTAGAATGTTGACTTAGATGTTGACCAAATATTCTCTCATCCTATGAATTCACACATCGTAATATCTAGAAATTTAGTACAAAAAATCCCAAAGAAATGCAATTTCTAATATGTAATCATAGATGAAAAATTCAACTTAGGTAAATATGAAAAATGATGAAGTTTCAATTTAGAAATTATCTGAACATCAAAATTAAAATACGTTTCGTCACCGCCGCTTTGGCTAAGTTGTGTAAGACACACGGGATTTGAACATGTGTCTCTGATGAATGTAGTTCGAATCCTGACACGAAACACAAAGTTTTTTCTAAAGGAATTTTAGAGAGAATAAAAAGTTATTTCGAATTGCAAAATTCAAGTGATTTCCATTATGTACTTAAGTTTAATTCTTCACAAAACACCAATATAAATATTAATTTTTTTTCGTGTTTGATATTGAATTTATAATTCAGTTAAACGTTTATCATCATTTGGATTAGCCTTTATCAGAGGACATTAGTTTTGATAACTATAAATAAGTATGTATAGTGTTACCACTATCACAGTCTTCACATGGATCTATTTTTTAAAGTATGTAAATTAAATGAGCTTACAACATTTATTATCCATTGGAATTGGAATTGGATTATTCATTAGAACTTCACAAACGTTAAAAGAAGTTCGTGAAGTGCTTTGAAAGCAACACCAATACGCAACTTCATTATAGTTTTTGGTTGTTTTGGTGAGAAATTGGTTGAGATATTTCTCACGAAAATGTGGTGGGCACCAGTCTGCTTTTGAACTCAAATAATTAATTCTGCCGAGAGAACGACTGAGTTGGCATTTCCAGAAAAGTTGGCAAGCAGACAGTCAAACTTGAAATCAAAGTTAACCAGTGCCAGTATCCAGCGTTGCCACTCAAAAAAATTAAAATATATCCAGTTTTATAAAAAAGAGTATCCAAATGTATCCACTTTTTTTAAAAAATGAAACATGATTATTTGATGTTACTAATTTATTTGAGAAAAACCTATATTGTGCGTTTTCAGTGCAAAATATACCTGAAAACCCTTTTGTTTATTGCAACGCTTACGATATAGAAGAAAAACGTGTTCTAAACCGAGTTGTGAAAACTTGGCCATTTTTGATTTTTCTGAAACTTGGCATATAAAAAGTATAGACAAACTAAAATACACTGTTTATTTTACAATTTTTTTAAAGTGCATAGTTTGAGCATAGGGGGCCCCAATATGCATGAAAAATGAAAATTCTGCCAATCCGATGTTACTTTGAAATTAAATTGCTGAAGAACGGCTATATCGATTTCATCAATCTTTTTTTTGGTTGGTCGTTTGAAAAAAAATTAATTAATTGTTTGTGTAATTACATTTTAGATAAAAATATTCAAAATACTTTTTTAAAGATGGCGCTAGGTTCAAAGATCAATTGGAATTTAATTAATTTTTTTCCTGAAAATAGTTCTATCCATACTTTAAAATATATCAAATTAACAAGGAGGCGTAAATTTTTGTTCTTGAGATATTTAATTTTAAAGATTTTTAGTACGACTAAAATTCTAATTTTTCATAATTTTTTCAAACAATTTCCATTAACAAAAAATTTTAAAATCCATTAAATTTTAACCATTCTTTTTTTTAAATATAGTTCCATCCTTACTTTATAATATACCAAATTTACAAACAGTCGTTAATTCGTGTTCTTGAGATATTTAATTTTAAAAATTTTTAGTCCGTCTAAAATTCTAATTGTTCATTATTTTATCGATCAATTTTTATCATCAAAAAATTTTAACCACGGAAGTTCGAAAAAATGATGAAAAATTCGAATTTTAGTTGGACCAAAAGTCTTTAAAATTAAATATCTCAAGAACAAAAATTTACGCCACCTTGTAAATTTGATATATTTTAAAGTAAGGATAGAACTATATTTAAAAAAAAAAAAGTTAAAATTTAATTGATTTTAAAATTTTTTGTTAATGGAAGTTGTTTGAAAAAATGATGGAAAATTAGAATTTTAGTCGTACTAAAAATCTTTAGAATTAAATATCTCAAGAACAAAAA
Organism: Diogma glabrata; assembly: GCA_963693315.1. NCBI lineage: Eukaryota > Metazoa > Arthropoda > Insecta > Diptera > Cylindrotomidae > Diogma > Diogma glabrata. The sequence continues at coordinate 117,219,490 of OY856187.1, forward strand.
TTTACGCCTCCTTGTTAATTTGATATATTTTAAAGTATGGATAGAACTATTTTCAGGAAAAAAATTAATTAAATTCCAATTGATCTTTGACCCTAGCGCCATCTTTAAAAAAGTATTTTGAATATTTTTATCTAAAAATTAATTACAAAAACAATTAATTAATTTTTTTTTTCAAACGACCAACTAGTCATCTATCAAACAAAAGAAAGTTTGATGAAATCGGTATAACCGTTCTTGAGCAATTTTATTTCAAAGTTACATCGGATTGGCAGAATTTTCATTTTTCATGCATATTGGGGTGCCCCTTTGCTCAAACTATGCACTTTAAAAAAATTGTAAAATAAGCAATATTTTTTTTTTGTTCATACTACTTACATGCCAAATTTCAGAAAAATCAAAAATGGTCAAGTTCAAATCTCGACTTTTTCACTTGCGTAGATCACGTTTTTCATTTATAATGCAACCTTAAATGCACTCAATTCAGAATTGTTTACAAAGAATGTGATCTTTTTTCAACAACTGTTTATATTTGCTACACTGTTCGCCAATTTTCTGTTCCTTTATCTTCTACTAAAGAGAATAGACGAACAATGTAACATATTTTATTAACATTTTCAAAAAATTTGGAAAACCAAACAGTTAAAATGCATTTTATATTTTTGCGAATTTGGGGGGGTTGCCACTTGGATACATTATTTAAAAAATTTATTAAATGGATACTGGGTACAAACCCAGTATCCATTTAATAAACTTTTTAAAGAATGTATCCAAGTGGCAACCGCCAACCCTGCTAGTATCATTACGTTCTTTTCAAGTGTTCTGGATGTCAATTCAAGGGTATTCAAAAATTAAAGCAACAGTATAGGTTCAATTCAACATCTCATCGCTAAAGAATGCACGAAACTGAAGAAAGATATTAAAACCATTGCAAAGTTCTGCTATAAGGGAATACTAGGATTGTATCACTCAAAAAAAAAAGTTCGTAAAATTTTACAGAAATATCATTCAATTCAACATACATTTCTGTTACTCTTGATCCTACAAATTGTTCGTTGAATACAACAAATTGATATGAGTTGAATTTATTTTACCAACAATTTTTAACGAACAGTTTGCAAATTTTACAGACATATTTGTTAATTATTACGAACAAAACCACAACCAGACTGTTAAAATAATGAACATATTTGTTAACTTTTGACATTTTATTTTATTGATTTTATCAAATATTTCCAAAACTATTATTTAGTTACAATTAGTTTATATTTTATTATAATACTATTACATATACATATATTTTTTTATAATGATTTTAACTAAAATTTACCGAAACAGAAGTTACCTTTATGACTTCTTTAAAACAAAACTGTTGACTTTCCTATAATTTTTTAGAACATTCAAATAATTTAATTTCACTAAAATTTCACTCATTTTTTTAAATATTTTAATTGAAACAATTCATTGAATTATTAGATACTTTCACACCTTTTCTTAAAACTATGCGTTTTATTTCACAAAATTTCACTTTTACTGTACTTGTACCGTACCGTACTGTACTGTACTACAACTAAGTTCACTATAAATTTCAAGCCCTTACTACTCGAATTTTTTCATATGTATGTTTTTCATATGTTGGTTTTTGGCTATTTTATTCAACAAACGAAAATCAACGAACTGCTTGTAAAGGTAGTTAAAAATATTTAACAAACATGTTTGTTAAAAACTGGCAATTAACAAACATGTTTGTTAAAATAATGAAAATACAAAAAACGTGTCCTTTAAATAAATTCAACAGACCATTGTTTGTTGTATTTTACCTACAACTTTTTTCAGAGTAAATACTATGAGTTCCACTGTAAAATTTTTCAAACAAATCAAAACATTTATATAAATAAAAACGAATTTGTGGTCGAAAATTTGTGAGTTTGACCTCAATATTGTATTGCAACATTGTATTGCATCAATACATTTCACGCCGGCTAGTTAAGCTCATCTTTAAATATGAGAACAATACTCCATAAACCTTTATGGAGTATTGTTCTTATATTTAAAGATGAGAACTCCCTTTGTGTACCCCCTCCCGCCCTCTCCAACCTTTCAGTTTATCAACTTTTCTTGTTTCAGGTAGAATTTAAGTTCCCACACTGAAAGAAAAAATCGGTCACTATACCACCTCTTTTGTGCCAACCGAATGTTTTCTGTCACAATAACCTCAAATTCAGTTGTTGTTTCTTCAAATTTGGTTTTTGAAGAAAAGATAACCGAATTTAAGGTTATTGTGACAGAAAACATTAGGTTGGCACAAAAGAGGTTGTGGTGACCGAATTTTTTCTTTCAGTTCATATCAGTAACTGATTTTAATATGATTTTACTGATTTTACTCAGTTTATGATAGCGCCTCTTCGGACAGGATTTATGCGTTCATGCTTTTTGCCTTTTAAAGATAGGTGGACGAGTGTCTAGTGTAGTGTACGATCGTCGACAGAACAGTTGCAACAGTACATTGATAGAAAATAAACATAGAGTGGTGGATAAAACTGGGCGTTAGATACACCAACGTTATTTTTTCAGTATAATAATTTATTTAAAATAAATTTATTTAAAGAACCTAACAACAACTTATTTTAATAATATTTTTGACGCGTTTCGAACATAAATGTTCATTGTCAAACGTTTCAAATATTATAAATATCAAAAGAAAACATTTTTCATTCAACAAAATTTTGTTTGATACAAGCATACCCAGCAGAAAAGTTATTCATAGATACCGAAATGCATCGATCAATCAGAAACCTGTCGCAACGAGTTTGTTTATCAAGCTGGCAAATGATTTTGAAATGTCTAATGGGATAACGTAAGTTTCACCACCTTTTTCAAGTATATAATGTTCAAGTACGCTAATGGTCCACCTTGGTGATAGATCGATGGTTAATCATTTGTTACTAAAAATTGAAAAATAAAGAGTGGTATGCGAGAGCATGCGATATTACAACGAGAATAAGTTTGCTTCGAATTTACATCATTACAGGCTTATATAGTAAACTGAAACTAAATAAATAATTTCAACTAATTTGTATTTATGAGTTTAGTAAAGCGTTACGTTACGTTTTTATTTTTATGTGTTGCACATTCTAATACAAACCACCTAGAGTGGTAAATATCCGTTTGCAATTGGTACATTTTTATATGGAATCTATCTAACGAAAAAGTATTTTATAAACTGAGTTAGGACATCTTTAAGGGTTTGCTTTAAAACTAAAAATAATTTATTAGAGTATTAGGTCTAAAATTAGGCATTCCTTAGGAGCTAGGTTTGGATGCATTGGGCCATAGTCTTTACCATCGTTGAATATGGCGTCCACACATGATAGTTGTTTCATATCTTGAATTAAATATAGCTACCATTTTTGTCTTTAAATATTCGGCCGATTTGTTTAAAATAATGATGCGAGAACCCTCAATTTATATGCTATTATACTATGTGCGACTGCATCTACTTACCAATTTTATAATGAAAATGGCTTTTTATGAATTAGCTTCGAATTGATTTTAAAATTAAAAGCAACAACAAAAAAGAATCAATTTGTTTTTGCAATCCCGCTAGCTCAAGATAATCTCTTACAACAATCTTAAAATAATTTTTAAGAATCTCACTGGCATTCAAAACAGAACGTTTAAATATAATAAATTGAACTAATATTTCCAATTCCAAAAATTCTTCAACTTTCAATTTTATTTTTCTAAATACACCTGCATAATTGGTTCAACTTATCATAATACCACAAGAACTCATTAATCTAAACAACAAATAACAAAATATTTACACTAACAAATCGTTATATTTTCTTACCTTCTCCTCTATCTCCTTCGTTTTAAAGTTTAAACTCTCCTCTTTAAAACCTTGCAAAATGCCAACGAACATTTTTTGTTTGAATTTTAATAAAAAATTTTATCAGTTCCTGGTTTGAACTATTTATTATATTTTAAAAATTATTTTTTATAATTCAATCCACGAAAAGCAAAGAATAGCAGACAGAAGAACTAATATATACGTAGAAGACCAACCTCGAAAAGAAAATATAATTTTTTTTCTTTAAATGAGTGACACTAGTTACTAGCAGAATTTTATTCCACTCGTATGTAAGTTTGAAAAGGGAAAGGTATTTTTTTTCTTTTGTTTATTTCTTTAAGTTTTAGTTACAGGAAAAGTAATGGTAGCGTTTCTATGAAAGGGGAAAAAATTGTCAACTTTATTTTAAACTTTTAATTATAACCTTCAATTGCTTTGGTTAAATTTCTTTTTCGTAAATGTATGTTTCAAAAACACTGTGTGTAATAAATTGCTTAGACCTTTATGCATTTAAGACATACAGTGTGAGTGACAAAAGAAAAACAAAGTTTTATACATTTTAATAATTTTGTTTGTTCAAACTTAACAATATATAATAAATTTCACTGATAAATTAAAATAAAATCGCCAATTTCTTGTTAACTAATAGTTTTTATTTACTATATACGTATTTCGATAGCTATGCTTTCATCGACAGTAGTATATATAAAAAAATTTTATCCTTGACAACACATTTATAAAATACTGCAAAATTCGAACGGGGGAACAACTGTATCTCCTCTTTGTGGACATAAAATGCGTGTGGGATTTAATCAACTGATGCGCTTCCATGGATATCGATTAAGTATGACAGTTTCATCAAAACCATTCCATGTAGCTAAAAGATGTGGTGTGGACATACATACAGAGAGGTCTTAAACGTAAAAATGTGGATTTAGTGAAAAATTTTTAAAGTTGACTTCTGTCAGAAGAAAACTTAAAGTTTAAATCACTTTTGACTATAAGGATCAGTTGGAAAATTTCAAATATTTTTACTTTTAAAATTGTGTGAAGCAATGCAATAAATCGAAAAAAAATCTGCCATAGCCCAAATTTTATTGTTTCCTTTGTTTTGCATAGCCTAAAAAAGGTGTGTCTGTTTGGTTGCGTGAGTGGATGGGTGTTTGAATGGGTGGCAAAAACGCACGCGATCTTGATAAATCTTTGGTTTTTGTCCAGGTTCACTTGAAAATGGAAGATATGAATTCATTTCAAAATTAATCAAAATGGCGGGGTCTCCTAAACACATTTAAGTGTGAACCTTCAATAATTACTGAAGACATTTTTTCGGATTCCTGAAGACAATTTAAATGTCTACCAAAACATTTCTACTGTATGTTTGTTTCTTCTTTAAACATCATATAACAAGAACTGTAATGCGAAATTATACATTCATATCTTGTTACAACAAAGGTTCATTTAAATAAACTACGGACGATCTTAGCACAAATAATATTTTCCTTTATTATTATTCTCATACACACAATACAGTTTTTAATTTAAAAATCTCAGTTCTCATGTCTCACTCACGAAAATTATCGAAATACGCCCGAGTATGTCCCGACATTAAAAATGGTAGTGAATTCCTCACACATTTTTTATATATTGTAATTTGTAATGTAGCAGACGTTACTCCTTGGCGAAACACGTTTTAATAATATTTAATTTTTTCTTGTTTTTATTCCGCAAAAATTGTTTTATTTTATAAACTAATATTTATTTTAAAATAATAATAAACATATTATTAAAAATATCTCAATTAATTACTTATTAATTTTATTTAACCATTTTAAGGAGAATTAAAATAATAAAAATACGTCAGAATTAATACGTCAAATTACCAAAAAGCTGTCCGTCAAATTATAAAAACAATGAAATGAAACCGACACAAATACCATCTAATACCTGAAATATAAACATAAATGTGCCCATCAAATGACTAAAATTATCAAAATGTAACCGACAAAAACATCATCCAATGCCGGGTCCACACCTACAAATATTTGCGGCGAATGCGGTGCGCCGCAAATATTTACCGCGCATTCTAGGTAGTGTGGACGAATGCAGCGCACGGAAAAGACGAAAGAATTTTTATCTCATTCAACACACACGATCCGTAGCTTGTCGGTTTTTTGACAAACATCAAAGAGATTTGCGCCGCATGCTGTTTCTGGTGTGGACGCTTTTCACAATTTAAATATTTATTTAGTAACCTGCACACTCTATATTTATGTTTTGCATTGAGTTGTTCACTTGTTTATCATGTCTGAGGTAATTATGAAGAAAAAGGGTGCTGCTTTTATTGTTTTCATTTATATTTTATTATTTTCACGATTGGCTTGAGCGAGGAGACGTAAAAATTTACGTGAATAAATATTTGTGAGATAAAATATTTTTACGGCGAAAATATTTGTGGCGCACGCGTTTGCCGCAAATATTTTTAGGTGGACCTGGCATAAAACCTGAAATATAATCATAATTGTATCCGTGAAATTACCAATAGCAACCTAAATGTAACCAACACAAATATCATCTAATATCTGAAATGTATAACCGTACCCAGCGAATTACTAAAATCATCTGAAAAGTAACTGAACTAGTAACCGTACGAAAACTGAAATGTAACACACACGATCCTCGTTTAGTAACCGTTACCGCCTATTGTTTGACCGAAATACGGTAGCAAGTCAGTTACATTACCACTTGTGCCTGATAACAGTCACCAATAACATTTCGGTCTTTTAATGGTTACAAAAAGCGAAATTGTTTGGCGGGTATATCCGAGACTCCTGAGATATCGCGAGAACGAGAATCACGATAAAATACAACATGAATTTTTGGGGTTATGTTGTCGTTTTCTAATTTAATAATTCCTGAGGCTCTGGGTGTAAGCTACCAGGCTCGCAGATGGTGGATAGCGTAACCCCTGTTCCAATATTATTGTTTACTAACAATACGATCGCGTACAGGGTAGATCCCGAATATCAAATAAGGACCCCAAACCATACAATCTCACTTAATCCAGTGGTGTGGCAGTCGTGCCGAGGTGATCGATTGGCTGATGGTGATCTTCATCAGCCGCTAATTTTGCACAACTCAGGGCTCGGTCTCCCCTGCTGTATTGTGACTTGGTCAAGTAAGGCGGCCTGCTTGACTCGACCGTCTTTCCGACCGTTAATCTAATGCATTATGGAAAAATCGAAGAATAATTTAAAAAAAAAATAAAAACACAAACACAAACACACACAATTACCCATAACAGCACCACAACGACTAAAAAGCACAACAAAGAACCAGAGGAACATTCTGTGTACGGTAAGACTTCCACAGTAAACTTTCCAAAATCTTGCAGCAACTCCACCTCCACTCCGGACGCTTGCGAAAATCTTCGGGTTTAATACATCTAGGGTTTAATACATCAATACATCTAGCGGTCGCTTTGCAACAACGTCTCAATTTGACACTTTGATCGAACAGATTCTTCTACCGATCACCTCAGTCTCGCGTCACAAGGCGAGTCTTTGTATGGGTCATAATTGGGCTACCTGTGAAGGCAGTCCAAATCCTATACAATCCTATGACGACACGACTCACCTTTAGGTCTTGAAGCATAAAAGCTTCAAGTGCACTCAGAGAAAAATCAGTTAATTTTAATTAGGATTCATTTTATAGTTATAGTTTTTACTATTATAATTGGTCAATGGTTTTTTTCATATTAAAATAATGTTTTCATATTAAAATACTATTAATACTATTAAAATACTATTAAAATAACTAGGAATCGCCCAGTGGCCGAAATTCGGCCATTGTAAATAGAAATTGTAAATAGACCTCCCAACCAAATAGCTACAACACATTGTTTCAGAGTTTAATTAATTGTTCACAATTGATTTTGAATTGTGAAATAAATAACTTAAACATCAAAAACAAAATAACCGAACAAAAAACTCAAAAAACAAACCTATTACATTTTTGCAATTTTTTCTGAAAAAATCGTCAAAATTCAAAAAAAGTCCAGCGGCAGGTATATATCCACTAGAAATAGGTAGATTTCGGGGTCAGACGGTTTTGTGTACAAATAAAATTAGATGTGTCAGATTAGTTTAAATAAAAAATTTAAGTAGAAACAGAATAATTCAAAAAAATTATCTAAAATTATCTATCTTCCTAAAATTAAATTATAACCAAATTAAATACATTATCCGAACTAACTTCATCAATACAATTTCGGAACAGTTTTATTTAAGTTGGTTAAATTAAAACTTTTAAGTCGGAATGACTTTTAACCTGAAACTTTTCACTTATAACTTTAAACTTTTCACTTTTAACTTTTAATTTATGTATGCAAAATTTTCATAGAAAAAAACATAAATTATCAATTTTCAAAAGGATATCCTTCCTATAGTTTCTATTACAAACACATTTATTTTTCTGATAATTAAACGAATACCATTTACTTTATATTGTATCTAGTAAATTATATTTTTGTTTACGTTTACCATTTTAAATAAAACAATACTTTTAAAATTATTAAGTCAATAATACGTAATTTAAAAAATCGTATTAATTTTAATCTAGAGACACACCGCAGTAAATCAATGGTAATCTTATTAAAACATTAATAGGATGTTTTTTGCTGAGTGTGATAATGTCTCAAAGATTCTTTTGAAGTCGACGACAACGACGGGTCCGAACAAGATTGCATCAAACTATGCTAGTGCAGCCAAGAGAGGGCTAGTTGGAATTGTTAAATCTAAAAATAGAATGATCAGCAAGGAACAAAGCAATTTGATCCAGCAACGCCTGTTTGAAGATATGCTGAAACAAACAGGAACTCTGCCAACCTTTGATGGGGTATCGATGAAAGAAGGAAAACTTAATTTCCGATGTTCAAACGACTTCTCATTGAACTAGTTGATGGATGAAATTCTAGGTTGCATTCCATGCGAAGGAGCAAGGGTTTCAGCAATGAAGTTGTCTGATCTTCCTAAGATGAACCTGCCCAAAATCTGGATTCCAGGTCAAAATCAATCTCAGACGGCTTTATTGGGTGGTCTCGGACGTCAAAATGGCTTGATCAATTCCAAATAGAGGATCCGATCGTACGGGGGAAGAAATTAACTAAGGATAAAACCTCTGTCGAAGGAAACCTCCGGTACATTCTTTTCGATGAAGATAGTGCGAAAGCAATATCTAATCGGCAAACCAAACTTTTTTCAAGTTTATTGGATCGCGCTTGAAGACATATCAGGGAATATCACTGTTATGATGGCAGGGGATAAGCTTCACTCAGAGAAAAATCAGTTAATATTAATTAGAATTCATTTTATAGTTATAGTTTTTACTATTAAAATTGGTTAATGGTTTTTTTCATATTAAAATAATGTTTTTGATACTATTAAAATAATAATGTTAACATCTCATTAAATCAAAAATTTTTTCACATAGTTTTAAAAGTATGGCCTATTGTTTTAATAGGTTAAGTATGTATGGTATATATTTTATATTTATGAGATGATCCGATTAAAATTACAAGACGCGGCTATTAATTTATCTATATAATATCCCATTATTTCAATCATGTTGATCTTTTACCGTTTTTTCGCTATGCTATTGATTTTACAGTTGGATCAGTTTCCCTTAAATGTGCCTACATGAACAGTAACTCCCATAACACTGTGCGACAGCCCAAATCCGCTGGGGTTCTGACTACCGGGAAAAGTTATATCGGTAAAAAAAAAATTATACGCGTCCTGGCGTTTCGCTTGGTCACGTCTAGGAATCGAGATATATCGGTTTGAAGTTATTAAGTATCACATAGGGGAAATTGTCACGTTTGGGGTCTTTTTTGACATAACTCGAGAACGACTAGTCCGATTTTGCTGAAACAAATTTAGAAATTAAGAATTACAATTCCTTAATCTACTGATAAACTATACTGAAAAAGTAACGAAAAAATAAAAAAGTAAAAAATAAAATAAATAAAAAATAAAAAAAATGAAATAGCTAAATAAATAAAATAAAAATAATAAAATAAAATGAAAAAATAATAAAAATAATAAAATAAAAATATAATAAAAATACAAAAAAAAATAAATAAAAAAATATATTGAATAAATAATAAATAAATAATAAATAAATAATAAATAAATAATAAATAAATAATAAATAAATAATAAATAAATAATAAATAAATAATAAATAAATAATAAATAAATAATAAATAAATAATAAATAAATAATAAATAAATAATAAATAAATAATAAATAAATAATAAATAAATAATAAATAAATAATAAATAAATAATAAATAAATAATAAATAAATAATAAATAAATAATAAATAAATAATAAATAAATAATAAATAAATAATAAATAAATAATAAATAAATAATAAATAAATAATAAATAAATAATAAATAATAAATAAATAATAAATAAATAATAAATAAATAATAAATAAATAATAAATAAATAATAAATAAATAATAAATAAATAATAAATAAATAATAAATAAATAATAAATAAATAATAAATAAATAATAAATAAATAATAAATAAATAATAAATAAATAATAAATAAATAATAAATAAATAATAAATAAATAATAAATAAATAATAAATAAATAATAAATAAATAATAAATAAATAATAAATAAATAATAAATAAATAATAAATAAATAATAAATAAATAATAAATAAATAATAAATAAATAATAAATAAATAATAAATAAATAATAAATAAATAATAAATAAATAATAAATAAATAATAAATAAATAATAAATAAATAATAAATAAATAATAAATAAATAATAAATAAATAATAAATAAATAATAAATAAATAATAAATAAATAATAAATAAATAATAAATAAATAATAAATAAATAATACATAATAAATAAATAATAATAATAAATAATAATAATAAATAATAAATAATAATAATAATAGTAGTAAATAATAATTAATAATAATAAACATTAATAATAAATAATAATAATAAATAAAAATAATAATAAGTAATAATAATAATAAATAATAATAATATTATAACAAGATATAATAAAAATATAAAAATATAAAATAAAATTATAATAAAAATAATAAAATAAAATAATAATATAAAACAAATAAATAAAAATAAATAAAAGATAGCAAATAAATTATAAAAAGTAAAAAATTAAATTTAAAACAATAAATTTTGAAGTTTATTCCAGTAAAAATATTAAAAAAAATTTCTATGAAAAATCAATATTCTTGTCAAAATGAGATACCTTTACTTAATTGTGAATAAAAGCGCAACGCGTTCATCGATTTTCATGATCCATGTCTCATTTTGTGCACAGATTATGATTTTACGTCAAAGTAATAAGACTTGACACTTTTTCCCGTTTTGAATTTTTCATGATTTTTTAAAATACAAATTTTTTATTTTTTGCGCAAAAAATTATTTTTTTTTTTTCATAAATTTATTTATAACTTCGAAACTGTTGATTGTGTAGAAAAATAGTATAATAATAGGAATTGTTATTTTTAATTTTTCTAAACTTGTTTCAGTAAAATAGGACTAGTCGTTCTCGAGTAATGTAAAAAAAAGACCCCAAACGTGACGATTTCCCCTATATGATACCTACTAACTTCAAATCGATATATCTCGACTCCTAAACGTGACCCAGCGAAACGCCGGGACACATATAACTTTTTTTTGACCGATATAACTTTTCCCGGTAGTCAGAACCCCAGCGGATCACTGACCCCTACCATTTGTCCCACATTGTAATTAGTCATTACACTCCAAAATCCAATAAATAAAAAAAAATTTGGTTTTCAGAAAAAAATTTTTTTATTAAATGAAAGTATGTATATAATTTTAAACATTTATTTATTTATAATTCTTAAAGATTTTCAACCAAGTACGGTAATTGACACAAAATATAATTTCTTCAACATTTATTACTAATTAAACGTTGAATTTATATTTTTAAAAATAAGATTGCATATTTTCGGAAAAGAGAAAATAGAAAATAACAATTGTGTTAAAACTACTGTACAATTAACCTAGGAAACTGCCTAGGAAAATACTTACATAGTATCTCCAATATTATTACGCCAAGTATATACCATTGAAATTTTAATTTAGCTTTTATCCCTAATTTTGATATTGGAAATAGCTCATTAATATCCTCATGGCTCATTAATATCCTCAGAGGAAAATTGAAAATTATATGTGTTATTGTGGTTTTCCATAATAATAATTTAAGAACTGATGATGACGGTAGTCGAAATCGGTTTTCTATAAAATATAAAGATAAAATAAAACTCAAATTGTTACTGTAAGAAGAAATATTATTAATAATAAAACAAAATATTTAAAAATAAACATATAAAAAGTGTACTTTTAAATATTGCATTTTAATAGAAAACTGTTAGAAACTGGAGGAAAATGTATGTGCTCACTTTTAAGTCGAAATGAAGAACTTTTAACTTTTCACTTTTTTCTTTCACTTTTAACTTTTAATTTAATTTAATTTATTTATTTCAAAACTAACATATGATTAAACAATATGTTGTGGACGGAAGGAAAGACCAAAACTGTATGCAAAATTTTCATAGAGAAAAATCATAAATTACCAAATTTTAAAATGATATCCTATAGTTTCTATTACAATCACTTTAATTTTTCTGATAATTATAACGAAAACCTTTAAATTTATGTTGTATCTAGTAAATTATATTATTTTTAACTTTTACCCTTTTAAATAAAACAATGCTATTAAAATTATTAAATCAATAATGCCTAATTTAAAAAATCGTATTATTTTACTCTAGAGATTGTGTCTCCGCATTTAATCAATGGTAGGTAATCTTATTAAAACATTAAAAGGATGTTTTTCGCTAAGTGCAGGCCTGGAGAAACGTAAGAATTGTATTTATCCCAAAACCAGGGAAATCAACTATTGCGGAGCGAAAAACTTCAGATCGACCAGTCTTTCCTCATACTTTCTAAAGTCTCTGGAGAGGCTGATCGACCGTTACATCAGAAATGTCTGTCTGTAGAAAACCCCGCTAAGCAATAAGTAACACGCTTATCAAGCCGAAAAGTCTACGGACGCAATCCTCTCAGAGGTCGTCTCCGATATTGAAGAGAATATCTCTAAAAAGGCTATAACTCTTGGCGCTTTTCTTGACATACACTGAAAAAAATATGTTAGTGTATTCTACAATAAGGATTTTGTTGATTTGGTTTTGTGATACCTACTGAAATTGAGCAAAGTAGACAAAGCTGTTGTCAAACGTTAATAAGCATTTTGTCAATTTTACAAAACATTTACAGAAGAATAAACAAACAAAAATTTGATGGAAACTACAATCGTTTTGTTATCGGTACTAATATTGTTAATAAATATTACTGTAAGCCTATGTGGTTAAATTGAAAAGTGTTTTGTCATCGGTTCACACAGGGGTGCGTTTCGAAATTAACCACGGTTAACCATAAGGTAATAATGTCACTAATGTCATAGTCAAAATAGTGACGTCAAATATTAAATTAAAATTACCATAGTAAAGCTGTCAAAGTTAAATTGTAAAAGACCGCTAAAAATTCAAAATTAATAAAAACTAATATTCTAATTACGATAAATAAAACTAAAAATGTAGTGTATGTTTTTTATTCCTATAATTTATTTTTCATTCTTCAGAATCAAATAAAAATAATAAAAATAACACATTTCACTAAAAATTATTAAATACTTAGTATATAATAATTAAATGTACGATATATTCACAAAACAATATAATTTCTAACTTTTTTTCCACAACAATTAAAATTTTCTTTTATTATAAAAAATTATATTGTGTTTTATAAATCGGTTGACATGTCGTTTTAAATATTTATATGTTTTGACAACAGAACCTCATAAACCTACTCTAGACTTGAGTAACAAAGTTAAAGTAGTGACGTCACAATTTACTATGACAACTAATTTTTATAGTTTTGCAACAATAGTACATCTGTCATCCAGTAAATTTTTTATTTTGCGGTTAATTATGGAACGACATTTGGTAGAGTAAAGTTAACCGCGGTTAACCATAGTTAATTGCGAAACGCACCCCAGACAGCGTAGAAATGACAAACATTTTGACAGTGGTACTAAAATTGATAGTTGATTAAACCCAAAAAGGTTTTGTAGATTCTAAAAATAATTAATTACTGGTACAAGCATTTAATGAAGAATTTAAATTTATTTTTAACCCTAGGTACAGTTTTTTTGTTGATTTAAGCAACAAACTTTGTTCAAAAATGGTAAATATTTTGTTGCACATACAAACAAGAAAGATAGAATTCATCAAGAAATGATGGCATATACAAAATAATTGGTCTAAAAATTTATTTAAGCATACATGTGGTTTTATTAATTCTTTTATTTTTTTCTAGTTTATTCTGCTAAAGACAATATTTTTAATGTTGTGATTTGTGATTTATGTTAAAATTATAATTTAAATTAAAGCGAAATAATTCGCAAACGTGAAGTGAAAATATTCCATGTTTTTAACTTGGCATTTCCATCTGAGTCAGCAATTGGTGTGGCAATTCTTACACCAATATTTTTATAAATTGAAATGTGTTTCGGATAATATTTTTATTCCGAATAAAGTGCTAATTTTCGTAGTTTAGATAATGTAAATTAGTAACTGTGAAAGTTGAGGACTGTGGAAGGGTATTGTTTTTCAAAATTATTTTGGAAATATAAATAAATTTATAAAAAATTCAATAAGCGAAATAAAAATAAAATAATTAGAATTTAGATGGAATATAAAGAAAAACTAAGAATTGAATGCTTTGTAATTAATTAATTATATATAATGAATATATTTTTACTTTTAAATAAACGAAATGACCTAAATTAAACGAAATGATTTTCCATTTTCTTCTTTGGCGTATTAGTTTTAGGACTACCAAAACTAATATTGAATTTTGTGAGATAAATTCTACGATCCACAAAACAGATATTGAAACGGCTAAATCAATGCTAGGTAGATGTGATAAAATATTTCACTTGTTTTACCAAATTTCTGGTACTATGAACCGAAAATCTTGTAACACTGGTAAAACAAATCGGTAAACCTGATAAAACTATTGGCAAATGTATTACAAAACATACTAGGTTGACAACAGCTTTGTAAATTGGATCAAATACTTAGTAGACCTATAACAAATATTGATCAAATAGAACGACAATATGTGTATCAGTTATACAACTTTCTTTATACTGTAACGACTCTGCGTTGGTTCTTTTCGATTATTGAACAAATACGACAGCAAAAAGACGGATCTTTGGTTAACAAAATCTCAAACTTTATTTGTCAACAAATTACAGCAGCTTCCGATTTTAATTACAATAAATTCTAGGGTCTCCAATTTATGTACGATAAATTTCACCGCTTTTCCACAATTTGAATCAATGATATTCGGAATCGTAAAATCTGTATTTACTATTCCACTAGGTTCAAATTCTTTCGCTATTAGTACCCAGGCTCAAGTACTACCCGATTATTCCTTATACTTGCGAATATTTATAAACACTTTCAATTGCAAAATTAAACTGACTATCTGATATTTTGTTCGCTTATGTATATCCAAAAATAAATAAGTAGAAACTTCTGCTAATCAGTTGTTGTTTTCCACTGTACTTTCTAGAAAACAATATTCGAAGTACATACATCATGAATAGGCCACACCTACTTTAATTCATACTTGCATTAATGTAAACATAGCGGACTCATTCTATAACAAATTTAATTTGCATTAATTTATGCAAAATGTACTAGTTAATTCATTCTTTAA
The DNA here is from genome assembly GCA_963693315.1 of Diogma glabrata. Classification (NCBI taxonomy): domain Eukaryota; kingdom Metazoa; phylum Arthropoda; class Insecta; order Diptera; family Cylindrotomidae; genus Diogma; species Diogma glabrata. Next base: position 117,235,234 of record OY856187.1, read on the forward strand.
TCCATCTTTGCAATAGTTTGAATGTGGAAACCTTTATGCAGATTGTATTGGTTGTGTATGGGTAAATTAAATTTACCCATTCTGGTCGAAGTTTATTACAATACTTTGACAAAAAGGTTTTGTTTAACTGACTAACTAATCAAACGCGTATAACCAAATGATTTTTCAAACTGACAATAAATTTGGTATAGTCGAACAAACAGATTTGCCAGTTTTATAAAGATGATTTAATTTATTTTACCATTTTATGGTTGAGCTGCTATTGTCAATTGTTTAGTCAAATATACCACTTTTTTGTATATATTACTTTAAATTTTTTTCAGTGTAGAAGGGGTTTTTGACAATGCCCCTATTGAGTCCCTCCTTAACGGAGCGGTGAGGTACGGTGTGAATAAAACACTTCTAAGATGGATACGGCGGGCACTGGAAAATCGATGTCTGCTTATTCACACGAAGTACAACACCACAATCCAGGTAGGTGAGAAGTGTGAATGTGTACAAGGGGGCGTTCTATCACCCCTGCTGTGGAACATGATGGTACACCAGCTCCTAATTGAAATAAATGATAAAAGGCTAAACACATACGGCTATGCCAATGATATTAGTATTCTTTTAAAAGAAGATAACATGGGGAATCTCTGCAGGAAAATGCAGAACGCCCTGGACATTACCAACAGCTGGTGTCAGAAGAATGGTCTCTCGATCAATGCTTCTAAGACACAGTTTCTTGCGTTTACCAACAGAAGGAAACTATAAGTAACTTCACTCTTCCTTCAATCAGTTATAACACATTAACACTCCAAGATAATGTGAAGTATCTTGGTGTTACCTTCGACAAGCGGCTCAATTGAGCTCTCCATTGGGAACTCCTGGGAAACATCAGAGGCTGTAGGAAAAATCATCAAACGCTATGGAGAGATCTGGAAGAACACCTGACAGATTTTTTCATGCCAACTGATAACACAATACCTCTAACTGCCTTTCAAAAGCAGTATAGAGTTGTAATTCCAACGATAGAGGACCGGTCCTCAGCTAATTTGCTATTAGACAGTACGGCCAATACGTTGGACATCTACAAAGATGGATCTCTCACTGAAAATGGTGCAACAGCTGCGGTTTACTTCAGTAATGAAGATCTTGGGCTGCCATTTCCGCTTAGCGAATACTGCACAGTCTTTCAGGCTGAGGTATTCGCCATAAATACAGCATCGAGGAGAGCGACGGAGCTTAAGTGGTCTGGCAAAGTCATTAATATTTTTACTGATAGTCAGGCTGCTCTAATAGCTCTGGGAAACTACACTATTAAGTAAAAATAGTGCAAGAATGTTCTAGGTTCTTGAATTATCTCGGGCTCAAGAACATAGTGGGAATAGTGGGAATCTCGGGAACGGAAAAGCTAATGGTTTAGCAAAGAGCTCCGCATGGAGGCTCAAAGGCCATAAACCAGCAATTGGTATATCAAAAGGTAGGATAAGATCACTAGTCGAACAACTTCTCTTTTGGTCCAAGCTCTTAATGGAGGATCACAGAAGGTTGCAAGGTCTCCAAGATGTTCACTCCAGAGTTGAACCAGCAAACCACCAAATTCCTGTTAAATCTGACTCGGTCAGACTGCAGGCTAATGGTGGGACTACTAACAGGTCACCATCATGTGGACAAACATATGGTACGGCTACGAGTAGAAAATGATCCACCATGTTACTTTTGTCTTGAAGTGAATGAAACAGTCCCTCACATTGTGGGAGAATGTTTGGCTCTCTGGGGGTTCCGAAGCGTCATGTTAGGATCAAACTATCTAAAGATATAAGATTTCTGCAAAGCAGACCATTCAAGGGTGTTGAATTTTTCCAAAAAGATCTTCAGCTCTTGAATATGAGGATGGCATAAAAGTCTAAGCAGTCTACATGTCAGGCTATGACTACATGGTAGCCTCGCCAGAAAACAAAAAAAAACAAAAAATTATTTATAATAATTTATTATCAATATCGTTGAAATTTTTGTAAATGTTTTCCGTACGTCAGCTTGAGACACACGACGCTAATGCGTCTCGTGAACTTATGTTCACTCAGGAAAAAAACTGTTTTCATCTTTTGTAGAAAAGTAAACTATTATTTCGTAATCTCATCTAAATATCTTAATATGTGTTATACTTTATGTAAAATAAACTTTTCTGTTACAAATAAATGAACAATAAATAAATTTTAAAAAGGTTAACGCTAACCACCCGTTTACGTGTTTTATTACTCAAGACAATTCCTAATCTGCAACTAAGCAGTAAAATAACTCTTTGTTTTTCGTCTTTTTTTTACAAATTTTTTTCTGGCGTAACCAGAAAAAAATTTGTAAAAATATTATGTTAATTTCATCAACATTTCTAAGCTATTACTACAAACTTGGTCACTAGAACTCACGGTTATTCAAAATACTCTTTTAGAATATCTAATAAATCAATTTGCGAATCTAATTCGTTGAAATATTTCAATAAACATTTAAACAAAATATACGTCGTAAACACGTTAAGCGTGTGACTTGAATCATCAAATTTCATTCAACAAATCAACAATCAACTTGAAAATAGAAAAAAAAAATTTTTGAAACGTTCTAATGAATTTTTTTTATTATAATTTAATTATCAGAAGAAAAAAATTCTTTTATTAATTAATTAATTAAATTAAAAATTTATGTCACATAAATCGAAATATAAAATGTTTTATAACTTTCATAAAACCTTCAACTGAGTAGTAATCATTGTTTGTTGGTTGTGGTTTGGTCGGTTGGTTGATTTGATGAATTTTATTTAAGTGGAAATAATTTGACGACGAAAAATATGACATTTTTGTTGATCCCAACAAACAAAATGTTAAAAGAACTATAAAAGGTTGTTCATCTCACGTTAGCGTTTTAAGTTACCCAGATGGAATTAGCATTTGTTAAAAATCGACCACTACAACGTGATTGGGTGACATCCGAATTTTACTATCACATAAATATATAAATTCATTTGTTTTGCTCAAAAATTTGGTTGTATTACCTTCAATAATAAAGATTGAATGCAAGGCAATAAAATAGTAGCAAACCTTCCTAAGTAATTGAAGGTAGACGTTCTAGCTCAGTGATTGCAAATATGTGGTAAGCGTGTCAGACTTGGCACGTTTAACAATGTTGGTTGGCACGGTAAACCTTTTTAATTTTATACTTTAAATTTGTTTTTTTGAAATAAAAAAATAGTTTTTCGGCAAACGGCTGTAAAGTTTTACTTACTGCCGCTAGAGAGAAGGTTAAAGTCGTACTTTTTTGACGTTTTTTTAAAGCGGCTGTAAAGTAACGCCATTTTATTTTTTTTACGGCCGGCGGCTGTAAAGTAACTTTCATATTTTTACGGCGGCAGCAAAGTAGCTTTCATATTTTTACGGTGGCAGTAAAGTAAATTTCATATTTTTACAGCGGCAGTAAAGTAAAATAACATGATATTATGAATTTGTTCAAAACAGAATGCATTTCAGTTCATTTTAATAATCTAAAATCAATAAAAATTAATTTCAGAAAATTTAATACCTCATATCCCTCATATACCTTTTAAATCATATTTATAAAAAATTTGATGCATTAATTTCATATTTTTAAGCACATTTAAACGTTTGCCGAAAAAATAGTGTATTTAATTCGGAGCTAAAATGACTTCTTGTGTTTCGTCTATATAATTGTCACTACAGACTCAACACAAAAAGTAGCACTTTAGCTCCTAATTCAATAATATACTATTTTTTCAATACATACTCGTACTATTGTTGTAAAATTGTTAAATTATCAACTTTTGAATTTCAAGTTTTCAAATATTTCCCATTACTAATATTTTAGAATTTCAGTGGGGGTGAAAATTTTAAATTCGGTTGTTGAGTAGAGAATATACATATATTGAGTGGGTCGTAAAGTTTTCCTAATCAGTACCCATATATAAATATGTACTGGCAATAGCCGTTTTGATGATATGTACTCCACTAAGTATATTATAATAAGTTTGTAGTACATTGCGATTAACTATGATGACTGCAAGCAGACATGTCAAATGGGATAAGATAGCCATTATAGAAAAAAAGTGGTTGCATGTTTGCCCAAAACTGCCACTGCCGGGAGCGGAAGATGTGTCGCACGAGGTCAAAAGCCAATTCTTAATACTATGGATTGACATACAACCTAAAGATAGACTTCTTCAGAAGTAATGGCCGCAACATATATAAAGAATGTTGAACGTTTGAGTTGAACGACTACGGACTAAATTGAAAAAAATTCCAGAAAACGTGTGCAAACCTTTACAAAATCCTACATAAGAGCCTCTAAAAGCATGTAGGTTATTGAACAAGTGTTGAACAGTTTTCATCGACCCTTAGATCATCTTAAAACTTTAAATTAGCTCCTAGGAATTCAGAAAATGTTTCTGAGTCTATACAGTATACAAATCCTAAAATCTAATTAGCAGCAACTAAAACGTTGAGTGAGATCTCTCTTTCATTAAAAAAAACTGTAATAACTAACTGACAACAACTTGGAATCTTATAATGTTGATATTTTTAGGTGAAACTGAAATACTAAATGAAAGGAACTTAGATCCTTATCGAAAAAAGTTATTTAAAAACCCGACAAATAAGAACATTTTTTTCTTTGATTGTAGTGAATAAAATTGTAGTTTTTACAAAATGTTTTATGTAAATTTACAAAAATTGTAACATAAATTTTGAGTGCAAAGAATGACAAAAAAGAATCTTTATTTTGATTTTTGAGAACATCTGACTTTAAAATCTGAACTGACTGATCACTGACTTTAAAATCTGAACAATAACTATTACTTAATTTTTGATGTTTTTGTTGTTGACAAAAATGGTTTATTCACCGCGAATTAGTCATGCCATACATGTTCTGTGATTGAGATGAAGTTTCTTATTTTAATTTCAACTTTCAAATGTTTACAAATAATACTTCGCTAAACTAAATCTGACTAAAAGTTATATATTTTACGGCTATTGAAATAAAGAAGAAATAACTTGAAATCTTCAAGGCCAGAAAACAAGCCAAAAAATAATTTGCTTTAAGAAAATCCATTTAGTTTGACAAGGGATCTCATTTGCTAAAATTGACACAAAAGAAATGACAAATTTTTTTGTTTGTTGATTTTATTATTATTTCTTACAAATTCTTTCTACCTTCTTTATTAATGTTGTGCCGTCTTCGTTTTTAATATAAATTTCAAATTATGCTAATTTAATGCATTCTTCTTTATGGTTTTTTCCTGTCTTTTTTGTTCTCGTGTATGATGATTTTGTGTCCAGACAGCAAAAACCGTTTCACAACCAGACACAATGAAATAGAATTTTTATTGAATTTGTTTTTGGTTTCGATTTGTTCGAGTTTCTGCCCTGTCGTTGTCGTTGTTGTTTTATTTTAGTTTTTATTCCGATTTTTAATTTTGTGGTAATAAACAAGAAATTGTGGAAATGAGGTAAATTGTGAAAAATAGTTTTAGTGTGTTGTAAGGCTTTGGCAAACGAAAGTGAAAAAATGTCAAATAGAATTTAATTAGGGCTTCTGGTAATATTTAGGGCAAATGACACACAGAAAAGAAAGAAATCAATCCGCAAAGCAATATTTTCATTTTTCTGACGTTGATATTAAACAATCATTTTTAATTCTACGAAATGTTAAAATGTCATTTGTTCAGGACTATAAAAGCCTGTACAATACTTTAATAGTTTGACTGGCCAAAGTCTCGATTGTTGGTGAAGAGGAATTATAGTTGGCATTATCGTGATGTTGGATGGTTTGTTTTTTTAAATTTGTTTTATTTCCTTAAGGTATTTTCATAAAATTAAGATATTTTTTGTTTTATCTTCATTTACGATATTCTAAAAAACTTGAAATTCTTGGGTTGACCTGTTTATGTATTTCTTTGCACTATTTGTCAAGTTTGAATTTGGTTCTCAGTTATATTGAATGTTGTTCATCCGGTAGCGACACCTAAAGGAATTCACGCTGACTTGGATTTATTTGCTCGGCCTTAGTCTTTGTACTCCAAACCTGCAAAATGAATCTGATAAAACTCCAGATCTCGTCAACACAGAGTTTAAATCTTTTAAGAAGAGATGTCTGCATGGGGTTAAACATTCTACCATGCTCTTTAGTTCTTTCCAAGTACTTTTTTGCATTACAGGAGTATGGAGTGTTGTTGTCGAGTTTGTGGCGCTGCAACTTTTTTTATTCAGATCCTCTCTAAAAGCGTACTATACAAATGGTGGTTAATGAAAACATGACATCAAAATGTTGTTCCCTGCAATACCGCTGTGTGCCAATGTGTGATCTTTGGTTTTGTAAATATCGTCACCAACGGTGCGATGATATAATAGATCCCACGCCGTCATACTGACAGATTTTATAAATATTTTTTTCCCGAACTTCATATAAATTTAATGATGTGCAGGCATCAATTGTCTGAAGTTGCTTCAGTTTTCAAAGAGATTAAATTAACCAAGGAATAGAAGCAGTTTTTAATACCGATGTTAACAATAACTTTATAAACAGTTTTATTGGCGTGATTTGGAGAAAAAAAACTTTTAAGGCTACAAGGGTATCCTCAATCGCTCTAAATCCAAAAGAAAACATAAACCCAAACTACTTAATATCCTATGAAGGTCTGAATAATTAATATATTCTTTCTCTTGAGCAACCCGCTTTAATTGTCAGACAGAAACTGCAGTACTCTTTTGTCTTTCTTCTGCCATAAACTCCTTTGAAATATAAACTAAACAGTTTCCACACCATGATTGATTTGGAGCATGCTAAAAACATTTCTAAACCTTTTCTATACAAGAACAAAACATAAAAGAAATTCGCGAAATGCTTTTTTTCTTCTAATTATATAACCCAACCGATATTTTTTTTGTGTGCAAAAAGAAAACGAAAAAATGTTACAAACTATAGAAAAGGGATAATAATTTATGTTTCTCGTTGTCGAAACTAAAATTTGTGTAAGAAGCAGAACATAAGGATAAAGAAAAGAAAGAAAATCACGTATCGCGAATATTTTTATTTTTTTCCGTTTTCGTTTTCATTTCATGTTTTATTATTTCAAGTTTTCTTTCTTTGTACTATTATGTTTTTTATATAAATAGGTATGGAGACTGTAGAAATTGTATTATTTCTTTATATATTCTTGTTTTTTTTTTAAATATTTGCAAAACGATCCCTTCATTTTCAACAGAAATTTAATGACCTTCAAATTTGGTATCAGAGAAATTAAGTTTGCACATTGAGTCATATTCAGAATTCTATACTTGTTGACAATAAAAACAAACAGGATTGTTTAAGTGACTTACGACATCTTAGGATACATTTCAGGTATGTTTGCTAAGAATTTTTTTTATTTCTATCTACATAAGAAAACTCCGCTGTTATGTGAGAGTACTCAAATTTTTTCGTTTTCGTTCTCGGGTAAGAACTGCCAATGTTAAACAATGGGCCAACCTCGGGCCAGTATTGGCGAGCCAAGCCTCGGCTAGTTAACTCCGGTTTTAGTCTGGGTCAGTTGTAAATGCCTAAACTGAACCAAAATTCAGTTTATTATATTAAACGTTATTCGCCAGCTGGTTATGCATTGTTATAGTGATTGTAAGTTTCATTAAATTTATATTTTTGAAATATGTCATGAAATATTTAATTAATATTTCATGAAATATTTCAAAAAAGTTTTGTATGGGTGTTTTGTTATGCCAGATTTTGTCTGATTTGTACAACATGGCCAAAGTCTGATTTGCCAGACTTGGCCCAAGTCTGGTTTGCCAGTCTTGGGCCCAGGACATCATTCCAAGCTTGGGCCAAGCTTGGGCCGTTTGAAAATGTTAAGTCTGGCCCAAACCCCAAAAGCTATGGCGTGGGCTTGGCCCAGGCTTGGCCCACTAGCTAATTCTTACCCGGGTTTTTTTTTCTTCAGGTTAATTGAGTCTTAGATCGGCCAGGTTGGAGTAAAATAGTCCATTCTACCATGGCAAATAAGAGAGTCGCATTATAGAGAGATAATAGTACATTATATAACAAGGTGGAGAAGCGCCAAGGGATATAATGTTCGAGGTCTATATTTGCCTCCTCAACCAAGGTATGTATAGAATTTGTTTAACTCCTAACACTAATTATCATAATTCATTTTTAGTGAGTAATTATGTAAATTTTTTTGTGTTTTATAATTTAATTAATTAAATTAACGAATTTTGTGTTAAAACACCCACGTTACAAATAATAAACAAATTATTGAAAAATTTTTGATTTTAATATTTTTTGATTTCGACTTTACAAACACACGTATACCGACGGAACGGCACAATTTAATAATAAATAGAACATAAACTTTTTTAAAAATTAGCTTAACCATATTTACTATCACAGAATTATTTATGTATACGGGATCTTTTATAAACCTTTGGACAAAATCTGACCAAAACATTTTTGATTTGGCTGAAATTTTTTTTAGGAGTTTTTTACCGAAAAAAAGATATACGTGTTCGAGGATTTTTTTTTTTTTTTTGAAAATAGAGCTGCAGCCAAATTCTGTAACTGTGAAGCGGTGAAGTGATAAAAATTTCTTTGTTTCTTTTCATTAAAAAACTTATCACTTCACCGCTTCACAATTACTGCAGCCAAATTCTGTAACTGTGAAGCGGTGAAGTGATAAAAATTTCTTCGTTTCTTTTCATTAAAAAACTTATCACTTCACCGCTTCACAATTGCAGAATTTGGCTGCTCAGAATTTGGCTGCTGTTCTAAATTTCGAGAATTTCGTAATTTTTGGCTTGAAGACTTATTTTCAAAAATTCATAACTTCGGATTTATAGAAGATGGAAGGTTTTTCTTTTCTTTATTTGAAAGTTAAAAGATGAAGTTTTTAAAACTAAATATTTTCAACTAAAGTTATTAACAAATTCCTATTGTTATAAACAAATAAAATGTTAAAATTAAATTTAAACTTTACCCATGAAATTAGTTTTTAATATAATCATCGTATTCAACGTTCAATTTCCTATAAAAAAAGTATTTTTTTTTAATGGAGAAATGATATTTACTGTTAGAAATAAATTAATTTATCGAGCGCGGGACGACAAAAAATTCCATATATGGGTCATTCTTTTACATAACGAACAGATTAGGACAAAATGTGACTAAGACATTTTTGATTCAGCTGAAAATTTTTTTAAGGGTTCTATATAAACATAACGATATACTTGTTTGAGAATTTTTTCTTATTTTTAGGGGAAATAGAACGGTTCTAAATTTCGAGAATTTTGTGATTTTTGGCTTGAAGACTTGTTTTCAAAGATTTATAACTTCGGTTGTGGTAGAGATAGACACTGTTTGTCTGTTTTATTTTAAAGAATAGAGATGCAATTTAAAAAAAAATGTTAATTATAAAAATTATTAACAGATTCCTATTATTATAAACAAATAAAATGTTAAAATTAGTTTATAGTAATTATATAAAAAAAATAAAGAGTGTTTAATGTAATCATCGTATTCTACGTTCAATTTTCAATAAGAAACGTATATTTAATTAATGGAAAAATAAGTTTACTGTTAGAAATGAACTAATTTATCGAGCGCGAGACGATAACAAATTTTATAAATTTTTGCTCTATTTTGCTCTATATATGGAATTTTTTGTCGTCCCGCGCTCGATAAATTAATTTATTTCTAACAGTAAATATCATTTCTCCATTAAAAACAAATACTTTTTTATAGGAAATTGAACGTTGAATCCGATGATTATATTAAAAACTAATTTCATGGGTGGAGCAATGGTTAAAATTTAATTTTAACATTTTATTTGTTAATAACAATAAGAATTTGTTAATAACTTCAGTTGAAAATATTTAGTTTTAAAAAATTCCATTTTTTAACTTTCAAATAAAGAAAAGAAAAACCTTCCATCTTCTATAAAACCGAAGTTATGAATTTTTAAAAATAAGTCTTCAAGCCAAAAATCACGAAATTCTCGAAATTTAGAACAGCTCTATTTTCCAAAAAAAAAAAATCCTCGAACACGTATATCTTTTTTTTCGATAAAAAACCCCTAAAAATAATTTCAGCCAAATCAAAAATGGGTCGGTCAGAAAGGTGTTCGGTTTATAAAAGAATTACACATACGCGGTTTTTTATCCCGTCATGTGGCATTATTTGTTAAAAAAGAATTAAATCAATTATACATGTTTCGGTTATATGATTACCATCATCAGTTATATGATAAAATTAAACTCAAGATTTTGAGACTAATTTTTCCCTCACAAAAAGCTATTTTGACTGGTCTACAACTAGGTAGCGTGGAAGTTTAGTTCCATAATAATAAAACGAAACAAGGGAATGCAATTATTATTTGTTTGGTTTTTTTTCATTTGAATTAAAAATTTTCATTATTCATTTAGGTAATTTTTTATTATTTTTATTGACCTACAGGGTGAGAAAAATTACTTCTCATTAGAGCAAATGAGTAAATAAAGACGATTTCTCAGGTTAGTAGTTAAAAATAGTACATTATATAACAATGTTGAGAAGTAAGCTATTATTGACCGAGAACTTTTAGATCATGAGGCGCGTAGCGCAGAGGGATATAATGTTCGAGGTCTATATTAGTCTTCTCAACCGAAATCTAGAATTTTTTTAACTACTAACATATTTGATTTGATTAGATTTTGATATTAGTCAATTTCCATTTCATATTTAAATATCTTAAAATATCAAGTAGCCTAGAAGTTTAGTTTTATACAAATACAACGAAAAAAAGGAATGCAATTATTATTTATGTGTGTTTTTTAGGGTTCCGTTTTTTATACGGAACACTATTGGTGAGAGTAAAACGTGTTTTTCACATTATATCGATTATCTCGTAAACTATAAATGCTATGGACTTGAAATTTGGCATGCGTATAAAACTAACCTGTCCACATGAAATGACGGATACAAATAAAACTAAAGTGGTTTTCGTTTGGTTTACAGGGCTGCGATGTGAGACCTTTGAGAAAATACATTTTTTTTATAGATTCAAGTAGGGTATCATATGAAAGGGCTTTATTTCAGTATTTCATAAAAATTTATTTTGGAATTTTACACCTCACCATTTTTTGTATAATTTTGAATAATGACGTTTTTTTCGCATTTTCTTACCTCGATTAACTCCAAACCTATCTGATCGAAAATTTTCAAATGTACTTGGAATGATAGAAAAATTAGTACGTTTTTAATAAACAATATAAAAAAGTGTCATATTTCCATACTTAGATTTATTACGGGGGTGGAAATGAGTAGGGGTAAAAACACTATTTAAAATGTGGTCGAGTGGGGTGTCATTTGATAGAGCACTTAATTTAAAAAACAAAGCAATTTTTTTTAGAATTTTGCAATGCCCAGTTTTTGAGTTATAGTAAAAAAAGTGCGAATTTAGACCGTTCCCCCCCCCCCCCCCCTACGTTTCGACACCGATTGACAGAAAAATTTGTAAAAATTCACGGAGTTAGGAAATTTGCTAAATTTTGTACGAAAACTATAGCGAAATCTCCAATAATTATATTTCTGTGTGTTTAGAGGACCGGGGTAGAGGGGGTAAAAAAAAACTTTTTTTGACCCAAGCGAGTGGGGTGTCATTTGAAAGAGCACCTAATTTGAAATTCGTTGCAGTTTTTTTGTAGAATTTTGCGGTGCCCAGTTTTTGAGATATTGTCGAAAAAGAGCAAAGTCCTGACCGTTGCCAACACCCCCCCCCCATGCGTTTCGACATTGATTGACAGAAAAATTTGTAAAAATTCACAGAGTTAGGAAATTCGCTAAATTTTGTACGAAAACTATAGCGAAGTCTTCAATAATTATATTTCTGTGTGTTTAGAGGACCGGGGTAGAGGGGGTAAAAAAAAACTTTTTTTGACCCAAGCGAGTGGGGTGTCATTTGATAGAGAGCCTATTTTAAAATTCGTTGCAATTTTTTTTAGAATTTTGCGGTGCCCAGTTTTTGAGTTATAGTAAAAAAAGTGCGAATTTAGACCGTCCCCCCCCCCCCCCCCCTACGTTTCGACACCGATTGACAGAAAAATTTGTAAAAATTCACAGAGTTAGGAAATTTGCTAAATTTTGTACGAAAACTATAGCGAAATCTCCAATAATTATATTTCTGTGTGTTTAGAGGACCGGGGTAGAGGGGGTAAAAAAAACTTTTTTGACCCAAGCGAGTGGGGTGTCATTTGAAAGAGCACCTAATTTGGAATTCGGTGCAGTTTTTTTTAGAATTTTGTGGTGCCCAGTTTTTGAGATATTGTGGAAAAAGTGCAAAGTCCTGACCGTTCCCTCCACATGCGTTTCGACACTGATTGACAGAAAAATTTGTAAAAATTCACAGAGTTAGGAAATTCGCTAAATTTTGTACGAAAACTATAGCGAAGTCTTCAATAATTATATTTCTGTGTGTTTAGAGGACCGGGGTAGAGGGGGTAAAAAAAAACTTTTTTTGACCCAAGCGAGTGGGGTGTCATTTGATAGAGAGCCTATTTTAAAATTCGTTGCAATTTTTTTTAGAATTTTGCGGTGGCCAGTTTTTGAGTTATTGTCCAAAAAGTGCAAAATCCAGGCCTTTCCCCCCCATGCGTTTCGACACTGATTGACAGAAACATTTGTAAAAATTCACAGAGTTAGGAAATTCGCTAAATTTTGTACGAAAACTATAACGAAGTTTCCAATAATTATATTTCTGTGTGTTTAGAGGACCGGGGTAGAGGGGGTATAAAAAAACCTACCCAAGCGTGTAATTTGAAAAAGCACCTAATTTGGAATTCGTTGCAGTTTTTTTAGAATTTTGCGGTGCCCAGTTTGTGAGATATTGTCGAAAAAGAGCAAAGTCCTGACCGTTCCCCCCATGCGTTTCGACACTGATTGACAGAAAAATTTGTAAAAATTCACAGAGTTAGGAAATTGTAGAGATACTACTACGTCTACCTATCCAAATCAAAACACATATAATAAGTTATAAAGGAATTCCCGTGACGTAATTTCTTTTTATCAAAACAAAATAATAATAATTTAGTAAACAACATTTCATATGTTTGCAATTATAAGTAAGCGAAATTTTATGAACTTTATGAATTATACATTACTCAAAGTATGTCATCATATATCATGTTTCAAAACATTGAAACTAATTTTAAATAATTTTAAATAAAAACAAAAGGTAAATAATTATGATGATACAGATTTTATTAAGGGGAAAATAATAAGTAATTAAATTGACATATATATTATATGTACATTTTGCTAGAATTGCATTTTCTAGCATAATTAATTTGAAATAAATATATTGATTGATTTAAGTGGGGATTAGGAAAATGAAAATGCAAATCCAAAAATTGTATAAAAGAAAGTTTTCGAACAAATAAAAATCAGAATCAGTTTGAATTTAAATAGTGTTTTACTTTCTCTGATCCTCCCGACGACCTCAGTTGACGCACGTCAAACGGGTCTAACGGTTTTTTCCTTGGTGCAAAGCTGTTTCGGCAAACTGTATCATTGAAAAGCCGGACAGTTCTGGACTTACGGACGTATAGACGGGCAGTGTTTAAATATCTCTTGTGGTATATTTTACCACCAATAAAAGTTAAAGTTAAAGTTAGTCGATATAAGTTTAAAGTGAAAAAAGTTATAATACGCAGCCAGATCAGGGTAGTGCACAAATGTCGTTTACTCACGATATAGAGAACGATCTTTTGGTGTACACCCACTACATAGCGAACTTGCCATTCACGAACTAAAACTGGAATCTTGCCCAACGAACCACAACAATAAATACCGATTATTAAATTTATTTTTAATTAAATCAAGTACAACAATCAACTATACAAATTGGAATTGACAATAACAGAAGGAGTTAAATTATACAAATTTAAATCAACACATTACAGCAAAAGATTAACAAAAGAAAACATTACAGTGAAATTATACAAATTTAAATCAACACATTCAAAACGTTACTTGAAAAATGGGAAACTCAGCTCAAAAGACAAAGGAAGAAGAGGTGTTCATTACAAATGGACCTAATTCGTCAACGAACATATCAGAGAACACGTCACCAATAAACAAATATGAAATTATCATATTTGTAACGATAGTAGTATTGATAATTATATATATAATCTTTAGATTAAAGGGTTATTTTCAAAAAACCGTACGTAAAGAAATAACCAAAACGACAATTTCAACAGTTTAAACAAAAAAAAAAATTTTTAATATTATACTTTTGTAATACTTTTAAGATACTTTTTAAATAAATAAAGAAAACTTTAATTTTTATTAATTAAGACAATATATATATAAGATATTTTTAATAAATGAATTAATAAATTTTAAATAATAATAAATGAAATTTCTAGAATCATAACTAATTATGAATGGATAATTTAAAAAAAAATAATATATAAAAATTTCAGTTTAAATGAACAAATTACATTTAAGTTAATTTTTCTCAATTTATATAATAAATTAATAAAATTTCTTTTTTAATAAAAATGAAAATTAACATATGATATATGATATTTTTTTTTTAAATAATAAAGAATGGTAAACAAAAAATTTTTTATGATAATAAAAATTTAAACAAAAAATTTCCGTTTGACTAAAATTTTTTTTCAATTATTATAAAATTTTAAAAAAAGTCAAATTATCTAAATAAAAATGGAATTAATAATTTTTATAAAAACCATTATAATGATACGCTCAAAAATAATGAATGGAATTGTAGCCATAGCTACAATAATTATAATAATAATAATAATTGTAATGATAATAATAAACATAATAGAAATTTTAATAGAAGTGTTTATTAAAATAAAGAAAAATTTTTGTAAGAAAGAATTTCCAGATTGGAATATTGAACAATCGGAAAACTGGGAAGGGGTCTTCGAAAACCAGTTATCGAGAGACTCCCAAATTTTAGAAACCCAATAAAAATATTTTATGTAAATCCTAGCACACAAACACATTGACGGGGAGTTAGTGTTGGTGTCTAGCTTATGAAAATAACTCTAGGGATCGATTGCGGGCGATCGATCACACAAACACATTTTTTTTTTAGAATTAGAATTAGCACATTGTCACGAGAGCTATAAAGCGAAGAGATTCAGAATATAGAGACGAATGAAACTACAGAATTGAATAAGGGTGGCCAACCTTATGCATGGCTCTGTACATCGATCTCAGAAATAAAAAATTTAAGAAAATTAAAGTCTAAAAATAATAAAAGTTTGGACAATGAGGAAGAAGTTTTAATGACATCCAGCGATAATCCGCCTATGAACTTAGGTTTTAAGCAGGAGAAACTGAGATGGAAAACAGATGATAGAATAATTAAAAGTTCAGCGCATAAGAATAAATATAATATTGATATCAATGACGAAGAAGTCGTAGTAGAAATCAGCGATAATCCACATATGAACTTAGGTTTTATGCTGGAGAAACTGGTATGGGTAATGAAAAATGAGAATATTGAAAAACTAGCGCTTGAAATTAACGATATAATATTTACACGTGTTAAGATATATGAATTCAAGAAAATATTCACCGAACTGCAGTCGGGATTAAATAAAGATATTAAGCAAACTAATCTAAAAATAATAATTTATGAAGCTCCATTAAGAATAATTGACAATGATAGAATGTTAGAAATAATTAAACAATTTCATGATAGTCCACACTCTGGAGGACACTCAGGTGTGAGAAGGACAGCTAACAAAATTAAGCAACGTTACATCTTCAAAAATTTAAGTAAACTGGTAAAAAGTTATGTGAGTAAGTGTGAATTGTGCGCTAGGAATAAGCAGAATAAAAATGTAAAAGAACGAAATAAGCATGTAAATAGAATTAATTTTAAGATAAGTAAAGATAATTTAATCAATGAAGTACATAATAATATATTAAAAAGATATGTTCTCAAAGAGAAACAAAATTTCAAAATTCGTTAAATATTATAGATATGGTTAAAAGCAGGTGATCGTAAAAAATTAGATCCACCTTATACAGGACCCTATGAGGTCATAGGTATAAATAAAACAAATGTTAGAATAAAAAACGGTAACTTAATTAAGGAAGTACATAAAAATAGACTAAAAAATTATGTTCCCAAATAAAATCCCAATAAAATTTGCTAAATATTAAATGTTATGGATACTAAATATTTTTAAAATCGAAATTTATTTCTAAAATTACGCAAAAATTTGTTTTCTTACCTTTAAAAACAAATTTTTGTTAAAAAAGGAAGGGAAGTGTAGAGATACTACTACGTCTACCTATCCAAATCAAAACACATATAATAAGTTATAAAGGAATTCCCGTGACGTAATTTCTTTTTATCAAAACAAAATAATAATAATTTAGTAAACAACATTTCATATGTTTGCAATTATAAGTAAGCGAAATTTTATGAACTTTATGAATTATACATTACTCAAAGTATGTCATCATATATTATGTTTCAAAACATTGAAACTAATTTTAAATAATTTTAAATAAAAACAAAAGGTAAATAATTATGATGATACAGATTTTATTAAGGGGAAAATAATAAGTAATTAAATTGACATATATATTATATGTACATTTTGCTAGAATTGCATTTTCTAGCATAATTAATTTGAAATAAATATATTGATTGATTTAAGTGGGAATTAGGAAAATGAAAATGCAAATCCAAAAATTGTATAAAAGAAAGTTTTCGAACAAATAAAAATCAGAATCAGTTTGAATTTAAATAGTGTTTTACTTTCTCTGATCCTCCCGACGACCTCAGTTGACGCACGTCAAACGGGTCTAACGGTTTTTTCCTTGGTGCAAAGTTGTTTCGGCAAACTGTATCATTGAAAAGCCGGACAGTTCTGGACTTACGGACGTATAGACGGGCAGTGTTTAAATATCTCTTGAGGTATATTTTACCACCAATAAAAGTTAAAGTTAGTCGATATAAGTTTAAAGTGAAAAAAGTTATAATACGCAGCCAGATCAGGGTAGTGCACAAATGTCGTTCACTCACGATATAGAGAACGATCATAAGATGTACACCCACCACAAAATTCGCTAAATTTTGTACGAAAACTATAGCGAAGTCTTCAATAATTATATTTCTGTGTGTTTAGAGGACCGGGGTAGAGGGGGTAAAAAAAAACTTTTTTTGATCCAAGCGAGTGGGGTGTCATTTGAAAGAGCACCTAATTTGGAATTCGTTGCAGTTTTTTTAGAATTTTGCGGTGCCAAGTTTGCGAGATATTGTCGAAAAAGAACAAAGCCTGACCGTTCCCCCCACATGCGTTTCGACACTGATTGACAGAAAAATTTGTAAAAATTCACAGAGTTAGTACATTCGCTAAATTTTGTACGAAAACTATAGCGAAGTTTCCAATAATTATATTTCTGTGTGTTTAGAGGACCGGGTAGAGGGGTAAAAAAAACTTTTTTTACCCAAGTGAGTGGGGTGTCATTTGATAGAGCACCTAATTATGAATTCGTTGCAATTTTTTTTAGAATTTTGCGGTGCCCAGTTTTTGAGTTATTGTCCAAAAAGAGCAAAATCCAGACCTTTCCCCCCCATACGTTTTGACACTGATTGACAGAAAAATTTGTAAAAATTCACAGAGTTGGGAAATTTGCTACATTTTATACGAAAACTATAGCGAAGTCTCCAATAATTATATTTCTGTGTGTTTAGAGGACCGGGGTAGAAGGGGTAAAAAAAAATTTTTTTGTCCCAAGTGAGTGGGGTGTCATTTGAAAGAACATCTAATTTCGAATTCGTTGCAATTTTTTTTAGAATTTTTCGGTGCCCAGTTTTTGAGTTATTGTGAAAAAAGTGCAAAATTCACACCGTTCCCCCCATACATTTCGACTCTGGTTGACAGAAAAATTTGTAAAAATTCACAGAGTTAGGTAATTTGGTAAATTTTGTACAAAAACTATAGCGAAGTCTCCAATAATTATATTTCTGTATGTTTTGAAGACCGGGGTAGAGGGGGTAAAAAAAACTTTTTTTACCCAAGCGAGTGGGGTGTCATTTGAAAGAACATCTAATTTAAAATTCGTTGCAATTTTTTTTAGAATTTTGTGGTGCCCAGTTTTTGAGTTACTGTTGAAAAAGTGCAAAATTCAAACCGTCCCCCCCTCCAAACGTTTCGACATTAAATGACAGAAAAATTTGGAAAATTTCACAGAGTTAGGAAATTTGGTAAGTTTTGTATGAAAACTACAGCACAGTTTTTGAGTTATGGATAAGAAAGGGCTAAATTCAGATCGTGCCGCCGCCTACCTTTCGACGATGACTGACTGAAAAATTTGAAAATATTCACAGAGACAGGAGTATTGGTAAATTTTGAATGAAAATCATATCGAAGACTCAAATAATTATATTTCTGTGTGTTTATGGGATGGGTGTGGGGAGCTAAAAAAACCATTTTTGACCCAAATTAGTGGGGTGTCATATGAAAGAGCACTTAATTTAAGAAATGTTACAATTTTTTTAGAATTTTGCAATGCAGAGTTTTTGTGTTATTAAAAAAAAATATTTTTAGTATGTAGCCTTTCCACACCCCTAAATTTCAACACTCGATTGACCGAAAAAATAATCAAATTTAATCCATTTACAAGCTGGTGTAATTGAATCTTTTTTAATGTTACCAAAAACATCTATGGATAATATTTAACCTGAATTAACATTTTTTTTGCCATTTTTGATCAATGTAGATTTGATTGTAATTTACTATTGACATTTACAATTTAACATTTATTTTGTTATGGTCTGAAAATATAAGGACATTACAACACAACTTTTTGTCAATAATTTTTGATATTGTGTTCTTTTACATTCACGGAACCCTTGACGAGCGAATTTTATTCGCACTTGTCTGACTTTTTTTGTTCATTTCATTTAAAAATATAAGAAAATTTGTCATTATTAACCTAGGTAATTTTTTGTTGTTATTATTGACCTGGGTTGTAAAAAAAACTACTTCTCATGGGGGCATTCGAGTAAATAATGACGATTTCTCAAGTTAGTAGTTAAAAAACATATATATAAAAATTAAAAAGCATTTGATTCTCCCAGAAGCTGCATTTCTAACCTTTAACGTATTTGAATGAATCCTTCTGTATTAAAGCCATCTCTATCTGCGGCTTTGTAGAAAGTGTAGATATAAGGTGACACTGACTAATGACTCACTAATTTTATAGTGCAAATTTATCAAAGTCCAAGTTGTGTCATATGAAGATATTAGACTTTCATTGATAAAAACCTCGCTCTCTTCCCAGTAGCTCAACTTGCTTGTTTGTTTTTGCGGTTTGTGGTTTATTTCAATTTGTTTTCATGTTATTCTTTGGCATCCGCCCAGTTAAATGCCTTGCTGTCTTGAAAGACCAAGTAAAAATGCTACAGCGGTAACAAACTTCTGAGTGAGCGCTTATCGATTAATAAGTTAGTATGTTTGGTTCGAGGTGCCTATTCTGTAACGTTATCAACGTTCCTTAATTCTCACATCAAGAAAATTTCATCTATTTAAATTTCTTCCCATTTTAAGTTGACGATCACAATTCTAAATTTTACTTCGATCTGAAAGACCTAAGTATTACATTCATGAGCTCAAAGTGAAATTCTTACCCCCACTTTTCTTGCCATTTCTCGACGTTTTAGGACGTACTGATTCTAAAAAAAACAAAAAAAAAATGTATGTCTGCTGTCTGTCGGCCGGCCGTCCGTCTGGCCGTCACAACCTACGAAATCTAGAAAACCGCTAAACGGATTTGAAAATTTTTTTTTCTAAAAATAGGTTTACTCAATGGAAAGAGCCGAAAGGACGATATGTTCGATAACTGTACCGGAAATGTGTCAAAAAAATCGTCAAGTGTGTCAAAACAAGAAAATGTGCATATTTTTTGCTTAAAACATTTTCATTTTAAGTGATTACAAGTAGGAACATTGAATTTGGAGAAATCTTGATGGTCGGGATTGGTATGTGAGACCAAAATCTAGATTATTGCATTATAAGTTTGCCAAAAAAATCTTGTCAAGTGTGTCAAAAGAAAGATTTTTATTTATTTTTTTACCCAATTTTTTGGAAAAAAATAAAATTAATAATTTGTATGACATAAAAATTTATTATTATTATAGAGAATTATGGCATTATAAGTTTGTCAAAAAAATAATGTCAAGCGTGTCAAAAAATGATTTTATTTATTTTTTTAGATAATTTTTTGGAAAAAAAAAATGTATCTGTTTTTATGACGTAAATGTAATTGAAAATGAAATTGGACATGGAAATTTTTTTAATATGTTATAGTTTTTATAATATTTTTGGAATTTTTGAAAAATGTTTGTATTTTTGATTTTGTAATAATTTTTGCAATATTTTTACAATTTTGGAAAAAGTTTTAATTTTTGATTTTGTAAGAATTTTTGGAATATTTTTGAAATTTTGAAAAATTTTAAATTTTTGATTTTATTATAATTTTTGGAATTTTGAAAAAAGTTTCAATTTTTGATTTTGTAATAATTTTTGGAATATTTTTAGAATTTTGAAAAAAGTTTGATTTTATTATAATTTTTATAATATTTTTGGAATTTTGAAAGAAATATGAATTTGTAATATTTTCTCGAATCGCTAAATGGAAGGTTTTTGAATAGTTTTGTAAGAATTTTTGGAATATTTTTAGAATTTTAAATTTTTGATTTTATAATAATTTTTATAATTTTTGAAAAAGTTTCAATTTTTGATATTGTTAAAATTTTTGCAACATTTTTAGAGTTTTGGAAAACGTTTGAATTTTTGATTTTTAAGAATTTTTGGAATATTATTAGAATCTAGAAAAAATTAAATATTTGATTTTATTCCAATTTTCGGAATATTTTTAGAATTTTGAAAAAAAAATTTTTAATTTTATATTTTCGGAATTTTGAAAAATGTTTCAATTTTTGAATTTTTAAGAATTTTTGGAATATTATTAGAATTTTGAAAAAGTTTAAATTTTTCATTTTATTCTAATATTTGGAATATTTTTAGAATTTTGAAAAAAAATATAATTTTCGAATTTTTAGAATATACATATTTTTAGAATTTTGAAAAAAGTTTCAATTTTTGTAAGAATTTTTGGAATATTTTTGGAATTGTGAAAAATTTTAAAATTTTGATTTTATTGTGATTTTTATAATTTTTGAAAAAGTTATAATTTTTGATTTTGTTATAATTTTTGCAATATTTTTAGAATTTTTGAAAAAAGTTTTAATCTCTGATTTTGTAATAATTTTTGAATATGTTTAGAATTTTGTTTGAAAAAAGTTTGAATTTACAATATTTTTGGAAATTTGAAAGAAATATGAATTTGTGATTTTGAAATATTTTCTCGAAACGCTAAATGGAGAGCTTTTTGAGTAGTTTGCTGATCTGTTATAATTTTCCAACAACGTATTAATGTTTCGTGTTAGTTTTGTAATACATATCTAAACAGAGATAAAAAATACATGTACTTTAACCAAAAGTTATGTTTGATATACATCGCTGCCCAAAACTAAAAACCATGTCCTCATAAAAGTTTTTTGCCGAAAACTATATCAAAATCCTTAACCCAGACCGAAGTCTTGATATCTCAGAGCTTGAGATTGTAGCCCCTCCATATTTTAACTTTTCATTCTAATACCCAAAAACTGTGATGTCAACAAATTCTATCTTAAACATTTTAATAATAATTTTGATCTATTTTAATTTTGTCTGAAAAATATTTTTGTCACAATTGACAACTTTTCTCAAATTTTCGTATATTTGATTATAATATAAGCACTACGTTCATATTGCTTTTTCTAGAAAGTTTGAATCTTTTCATTAATGTTTTGACTAACAAAATTAAATGAAATATTAAACTTCATTTTCTTGTAATAACAAGAAAATTTTTGCCTTTATGCTGATTCTAGATTTCTGGTGTAGGAAATCTTTTCTTGAAAAAATATTGCGACGCTGATGCATAGGCTGACTTCACCACAGCTCTGGAAACATAGTGTTCTGGATATATAATGAGCTAATATCCATAAAATACTTTAATTAAAAGCTAACCAATATTATGGACTTCGTAGTTCTAATAATAAAAATATTAAAGCAGGCAGTAGTAAACATAAATTCTGTTGTACGAGAAAAAGTAAAAAAAATTTTATCAGAAGTGACAAAGCGGAAGTTAGGATGCAGAACTGTTGTAAACCGTACTAAATGTGTATGTACCAAATTTCATCCAACTCGATTATCAGGTACAGAAGCTATTGAGCTTCCAAAATAACAGGTGCTTGGAGGACCCCTTACCACTTTGTTCACTATCACTAAAAAAAACTAATCAGTTCCTTGCCATACATATTTGCATCTTTTTGCAAAGTGAAATCAAAGTTACTTAACGAACGAATGTTTTATGCTTCCAACAAACATTGAAACAATAAACAGGTGTTCGGGAGGACCCCACCACTTATCCCAATATTGTCTAAAAACTAGTCAATTCTTTGTCAATAAAGTCTTTATCTTTTTTCAAAGTGCCATTAAAATTGATTAATGAATGAAATCTGTATGCTCCCAACAAACTTTAAAAACAAAGTGTGAAAAGTCAGCAATTGTATGGTAGACCGCCCGCCACTTTGATCAATGTGTCCCAAAAGATGATAATTATCTTTTTACACTAATTGGAACCTTATTCCATAAGTTTCATCATAATCACTTCATTATTGTAGGCTGTAGTGTGCATAAAGACACTGACAAAACTTTAAAAAGGTACAAAAAAATTTTTTTTACCGGAAGTAAAAAACCGGAAGTTGGGATGTAGAACTATTTTAAACCGTACTACATACTCATGTACCAAGTTTCATCAGATTCGCTTATCAGGTACAGAAGTTATTGAGCTTTAAAAAAAACAGGTGCTCCAGGGACCCCCCCCCCACTTTGTTCACTATCGCTCAAAAACTAATCAGTTCTTTGCCATACATGTTTGCATTTTTTTCCAAAGTGTCAACAAAATTCGTTCACGAACGAATGCTGTGTGCTCCCAACAAACATTGAAAAAAGTGTGACACATTAAACAGGTGTTCGGGAGGACCCCCACCACTTATTCCAATATTATCCAAAAACTAATCAGTTCTTTGTTACTTAAGTCTCCATCATTTTCCAAAGTGTCATTAAAATAAATTAATGAACGAAGTCTGTATGCTCCCAACAAACTTAAAAAACAAAGTGTGAAAAGTCAGCAGTTGTATGGTAGACCCCCCGCCACTTTGATCAATGTGTCCCAAAAGATGATAATTATCTTTTCACATTAATTGAAACCCTATTCCATAAGTTTCATCATAATCACTTCATTATTGTAGGCTGTAGTGTGCATAAAGACACTGACAAAACTTCAAAAAAGCACAAAAAAATTTTTTTTACCGGAAGTGAAAAACCGGAAGTTGGGATGCAGAGCTATTGTAAACCGTACTACATACTCATGTACCAAGTTTCATCCAATTCGCTTATCACGTGCAGAAGTTATAGAGCTTTCAAAAAAACAGGTGCTCCAGGGACCCCCCACCACTTTGTTCACTATCGCTCAAAAACTAATCAGTTCTTTGCCATACATGTTTGCATCTTTTTCCAAAGTGTCATCAAAATTCGTTCACGAACGAATGCTGTG
Organism: Diogma glabrata; assembly: GCA_963693315.1. NCBI lineage: Eukaryota > Metazoa > Arthropoda > Insecta > Diptera > Cylindrotomidae > Diogma > Diogma glabrata. The sequence goes on from OY856187.1 coordinate 117,258,964, forward strand.
TGCTCCCAACAAACATTGAAAAAAGTGTGACACATTAAACAGGTGTTCGGGAGGACCCCCACCACTTATTCCAATATTATCCAAAAACTAATCAGTTCTTTGTTACTTAAGTCTCCATCATTTTCCAAAGTGTCATTAAAATTGATTAATGAACGAAGTCTGTATGCTCCCAACAAACTTAAAAAACAAAGTGTGAAAAGTCAGCAGTAGTATGGTAGACCCCCCGCCACTTTGATCAATGTGTCCCAAAAGATGATAATTATCTTTTCACACTAATTGAAACCCTATTCCATAAGTTTCATCATAATCACTTCATTATTGTAGGCTGTAGTGTGCATAAAGACACTGACAAAACTTCAAAAAAGTACAAAAAAAATTTTTTTACCGGAAGTGAAAAACCGGAAGTTGGGATGCAGAACTATTGTTAACCGTACTACATACTCATGTACCAAGTTTCATCCAATTCGCTTATCACGTACAGAAGTTATAGAGCTTTCAAAAAAACAGGTGCTCCAGGGACCCCCCACCACTTTGTTCACTATCGCTCAAAAACTAATCAGTTCTTTGCCATACATGTTTGCATCTTTTTCCAAAGTGTCATCAAAATTCGTTCACGAACGAATGCTGTGTGCTCCCAACAAACATTGAAAAAAGTGTGACACATTAAACAGGTGTTCGGGAGGACCCCCACCACTTATTCTAATATTATCCAAAAACTAATCAGTTCTTTGTTACTTAAGTCTCCATCATTTTCCAAAGTGTCATTAAAATAAATTAATGAACGATGTCTGTATGCTCCCAACAAACTTAAAAAACAAAGTGTGAAAAGTCAGCAGTTGTATGGTAGACCCCCCGCCACTTTGATCAATGTGTCCCAAAAGATGATAATTATCTTTTCACATTAATTGAAACCCTATTCCATAAGTTTCATCATAATCACTTCATTATTGTAGGCTGTAGTGTGCATAAAGACACTGACAAAACTTCAAAAAAGTACAAAAAAAATTTTTTTACCGGAAGTGAAAAACCGGAAGTTGGGATCCAAAACTATTTTAAACCGTTCTACATACTCATGTACCAAGTTTCATCCAATTCGCTTATCACGTACAGAAGTTATAGAGCTTTCAAAAAAACAGGTGCTCCAGGGACCCCCCACCACTTTGTTCACTATCGCTCAAAAACTAATCAGTTCTTTGCCATACATGTTTGCATCTTTTTCCAAAGTGTCATCAAAATTCGTTCACGAACGAATGCTGTGTGCTCCCAACAAACATTGAAAAAAGTGTGACACATTAAACAGGTGTTCGGGAGGACCCCCACCACTTATTCCAATATTATCCAAAAACTAATCAGTTCGTTGTTACTTAAGTCTCCATCTTTTTCCAAAGTGTCATTAAAATTGAATAATGAATGAAGTCTGTATGCTCCCAACAAACTTAAAAAACAAAGTGTGAAAAGTCAGCATTTGTATGGTAGACCCCCCACCACTTTGATCAATGTGTCCCAAAACATGATAATTATCTTTTCACACTAATTGGAACCCTATTCCATAAGTTTCATCATAATCACTTCATTATTGTAGGCTGTAGTGTGCATAAAGACACTGAAAAAACTTCAAAAAAGTACAAAAAAATTTTTTTTACCGGAAGTGAAAAACCGGAAGTTGGGATGCAGAACTATTTTAAACCGTACTACATACTCATGTACCAAGTTTCATCCAATTCGCTTATCACGTACAGAAGTTATAGAGCTTTCAAAAAAACAGGTGCTCCAGGGACCCCCCACCACTTTGTTCACTATCGCTCAAAAACTAATCAGTTCTTTGCCATACATGTTTGCATCTTTTTCCAAAGTGTCATCAAAATTCGTTCACGAACGAATGCTGTGTGCTCCCAACAAACATTGAAAAAAGTGTGACACATTAAACAGGTGTTCGGGAGGACCCCCACCACTTATTCCAATATTATCCAAAAACTAATCAGTTCGTTGTTACTTAAGTCTCCATCTTTTTCCAAAGTGTCATTAAAATTGAATAATGAATGAAGTCTGTATGCTCCCAACAAACTTAAAAAACAAAGTGTGAAAAGTCAGCATTTGTATGGTAGACCCCCCACCACTTTGATCAATGTGTCCCAAAACATGATAATTATCTTTTCACACTAATTGGAACCCTATTCCATAAGTTTCATCATAATCACTTCATTATTGTAGGCTGTAGTGTACATAAAGACACTGAAAAAACTTCAAAAAAGTACAAAAAAATTTTTTTTACCGGAAGTGAAAAACCGGAAGTTGGGATGCAGAACTATTTTAAACCGTACTACATACTCATGTACCAAGTTTCATCCAATTCGCTTATCACGTACAGAAGTTATAGAGCTTTCAAAAAAACAGGTGCTCCAGGGACCCCCCACCACTTTGTTCACTATCGCTCAAAAACTAATCAGTTCTTTGCCATACATGTTTGCATCTTTTTCCAAAGTGTCATCAAAATTCGTTCACGAACGAATGCTGTGTGCTCCCAACAAACATTGAAAAAAGTGTGACACATTAAACAGGTGTTCGGGAGGACCCCCACCACTTATTCCAATATTATCCAAAAACTAATCAGTTCGTTGTTACTTAAGTCTCCATCTTTTTCCAAAGTGTCATTAAAATTGAATAATGAATGAAGTCTGTATGCTCCCAACAAACTTAAAAAACAAAGTGTGAAAAGTCAGCATTTGTATGGTAGACCCCCCACCACTTTGATCAATGTGTCCCAAAACATGATAATTATCTTTTCACACTAATTGGAACCCTATTCCATAAGTTTCATCATAATCACTTCATTATTGTAGGCTGTAGTGTGCATAAAGACACTGAAAAAACTTCAAAAAAGTACAAAAAAATTTTTTTTACCGGAAGTGAAAAACCGGAAGTTGGGATGCAGAACTATTTTATACCGTACTACATACTCATGTACCAAGTTTCATCCAATTCGCTTATCACGTACAGAAGTTATAGAGCTTTCAAAAAAACAGGTGCTCCAGGGACCCCCCACCACTTTGTTCACTATCGCTCAAAAACTAATCAGTTCTTTGCCATACATGTTTGCATCTTTTTCCAAAGTGTCATCAAAATTCGTTCACGAACGAATGCTGTGTGCTCCCAACAAACATTGAAAAAAGTGTGACACATTAAACAGGTGTTCGGGAGGACCCCCACCACTTATTCCAATATTATCCAAAAACTAATCAGTTCGTTGTTACTTAAGTCTCCATCTTTTTCCAAAGTGTCATTAAAATTGAATAATGAATGAAGTCTGTATGCTCCCAACAAACTTAAAAAACAAAGTGTGAAAAGTCAGCATTTGTATGGTAGACCCCCCACCACTTTGATCAATGTGTCCCAAAACATGATAATTATCTTTTCACACTAATTGGAACCCTATTCCATAAGTTTCATCATAATCACTTCATTATTGTAGGCTGTAGTGTACATAAAGACACTGAAAAAACTTCAAAAAAGTACAAAAAAATTTTTTTTACCGGAAGTGAAAAACCGGAAGTTGGGATGCAGAACTATTTTAAACCGTACTACATACTCATGTACCAAGTTTCATCCAATTCGCTTATCACGTACAGAAGTTATAGAGCTTTCAAAAAAACAGGTGCTCCAGGGACCCCCCACCACTTTGTTCACTATCGCTCAAAAACTAATCAGTTCTTTGTCATATATGTTTGCATCTTTTTCCAAAGTATCATCAAAATTCATTAACGAATGAAGGTTTTATGCTCCCAACAAACATAAAAACTTTGTGGAAAAAACCACCTGTTGTATGGTGGACCCCCCAACCCTTTATCCAATGTGCTCCAAAAGCTGATAAAATCTTTCTCATGTTATTTAAAAGCTTTTCGCAACGTTTCATGGAAATCGATTGGTAATTGTAGGCTACAGTAGGGATAAACACCTGAAAAAAAAACTTTTTAACCGGAAGTGACAAACCGGAAGTTGGTATGCAGAATTATTGGCAACAGTATTAAAACCTTATATACTAAGTTTCAATAAGATCATAGCTCGGGATCAGAAGTTATTCAAGATTTAAACTTAGAGGTGTTCGGGAGACCCCCCGCCATTTTGTCCAAATTTAAAATGAATCCAGATCTTGTATTTTCAAGTGAACCTGTATCATTTGCCAAAGTTTCATCAAGATCCTATGCAGAAAACTCACCCACCCACCCACCCACCCACCCACCCACCCACCCACCCACCCACCCACACACAGACGTACACCAAAATTTTTATTGGCTATTTGGATAGAGGATGGTCCAAAACAAAAGAAAAAACAAAATTTGGGGTATGTAAGATTTTTTTTTTTCACGATAGATTGCATTACTTCACACAATTTAAAATTGTGGTGAAGTAAAAAAGTTCGAGTTTGTTGTGGGAGTTCAGTTAGTTTCTGTACCTTGAATCGTTTAGGTACTATCTTAACTGATAAAATAAATTTTTATTAACTTAATTTCACTGACAGTTTTTTGTATTGTCTGTTAAGTGTTAAATTTTGTCGTTTTGTTTTTGCCAGAGCGGAAGAGTGATTTTTTCATAAAAATAATATAAAAAGAAATTGATCTGGTTTTGTAGTTGTGAAGAGTCATTTAATGTTTTTGTAATTAACAGTATTTAATTAAATGATTTTTAATAATTTTTAATTTAAAGCACGATTTGGGCAAAATATTTGTTTAAATAATAACTATTTCACAAAAAAAAAATAATAATAAAATTGACATAATTAATTCTTTTTAATGAATATTATGTATCAATAGAATATAAGAAAAAATTATTTCTAATTATTTGAACGTGTTAGTTAACGTGGGGCTCCTCTAAGGGTTTCTACAGCAATGTAGGACTCTGGAGGAGTCCCTCCATAAAACAAAAAAACTTTGAAAATTTTTTTTTTAAACTTTTTCTTCATAATTAATTTTAATCTTCCACCATTCAATAGTTAGAGGCTCTGGCGACGAGAAGCAATTCTCTGCTTCATACGCGCAGGAGCGGTGATAATCTGAGGTGTCTCAGATTATCGTCGATGGGGTGTTGCGTCCCCACGTCTCCAGCAACAGTTCTCCTTTTTTGCAATTTTCTGAAACGCAAGGGTGAGAATGATTCTTCGGGATCATTCTCAATGGGCATTACAAACCCACGGACCCTAGTAACGGCTGGGTTTCTTACTGGCACGGGGACTGCCAGAGGTGATCAGATGCCAGGATTAGATATTTGTGCAATGGTGTATACGCCTATCACATCCATTCTGGTCATCTGGTTATGCTCTGGGCTAACTTGGGACTCACAGCTGGGCTAACCACTCCTTAACGTTAGAGGCCCCTCCCAGGAGCGTTAGCACCCTATGATCCGAGTCGTCCCATTCTCTCGAATGATACTGGGGAACATCTTCCAAAGCAGTTAGATATCAACTGCTGAGGGAGGAGTTCGCCCAGTCTTCATGTCGTTAGTTAATTGGATTAGCTCGGATCATAGCACCTTTCCGTATGAGTTGGAGGATCGCAGCTGGCGAGTGTTGTTGATTGAATGGTGGTTCAGAGGATTTATCTTCTGACCACCCCATCAGCACTCGTCTGCTGGGTGAGACACTACCAGCTCATACCCAATCTCATTCCTTTCCTACCCTACCTTACCCTATCCTTCTTGATCCCTTCTTGCTCCCTCTCCTTTTCCATTCCCATCCTGTTAACGTAGCTTATTTGAATCTTTCTTTGATCCCAAAAATATTTTTTTTCCACACCAAATATTAAGAAAGCACGGCGATCGGCGCTTCCAACCCAGTGTGGTGAACTCTCCCCTTGATTGGTCCTTCCGTCCGTCGTCCATAAATAAATAAATATAAATCTAACATAAATAAATAAATAAATAAATAAATAGTTGTTAATAATTTTCCACGCAACATTTACATCAAATTGCTTACTATTACTGCCGTATTTCAACGCAGCATTGATATAAAACTTCATGCAGTTTTGCGAATACTACTTTGCCTGCTGGGATAATCACTGCTGATGGAGGGCTGAGGCCGTGATACTTGGAATTCGGGAGGATTTAATCATGGGGTGAGCGAACTTGATTTATTTTACTTATTTTTTTTTAACGTAGAAGTGTGCATGTGTGTGAAAGGGCTTATCAGTGATTGAATGGGGGCCCCATGTATGTTACGTTACTATAAATTAACTGGAAATAAAAAATTATTGTTGTGATAAAAATCGAAAAAAAATTACAAAATATAAAAAAAATACAAAAAAAAATGTTGAATTATGTCTGGTTTGTAATCCTTTGACGGGAATACAAGTTGTTGTTATGCTCTGACAATCATACTCACTCCCATCCTCTAAGTTCTAGTCGGCCTTAGATACCCGTCGTTAGAGCCAATGACAAAATACAACATTTTTGTTAAAAGCTGACTTCTAGGCAACTAGAAGCAGTATTTTACAATTCGATTTTTGGAAATATGTAATAGATGCTTAACGCTGGTTTAATTCCAAGAGTTGAACGCAAGTGCGGCGCTAACTACTTACGGGGAGTTCATCAGTCTCAGGGATATTTTATTTGGTGATCTGATTGCGTTCACAAAGAACAAAATTGTGCCTTTTAGAGGCTGATGAACAGTATTATTTTCACCCAGAACTGCAGGAGCCATAAAACAACAACCATGGAATAAGATTCGATTCGAACATTTTGATCATAGACTGTTTTGTAGAGTAGATAGTTCAGAAACCTCCCAATGCAGAACTCTAGATTTTTAAAAAATGATATAAATATTTTCAAAACAATTCATTCAGTAAATTATTTGTGGAATAACATCACCCCGATGAAAAATATCCCATCAAGAATAATATAAGAACTTCAACCACTGAAAATTAATTAGATGAATTGTTATATAAGAACTGAATCTAAAAAATTATGGTGCAAATTATGAAACTTTTTGCAATCCATACAATTTTCGACCGATCTAGTTTCGAACCAATTAGAAAATTTTAAACTTTAAAAAAGTTTATCATTCTCATCAGGGCTAGCCGACTAGATAAACTACCAAAAAATGTCAACGCTAATTAATATAAACCAAAAATTAGGTTACAACTCTAGCGAAGTATAAAAAACAAAAAATTTACATAAACATATATTTAATAGATTCAGGTTTAGTCAATTAATTTCTCTGGTGATCACTGTTTTGTTATACTCTAGACATACTAGTATAAACTTTTTTAAAGTTTAAAATTTTCTCATTGGTTCGAAACTAGATCGGTCGAAAATTGTATGGATTGCAAAAAGTTTCCTAATTTGCACCATAATTTTTTAGATTCAGTTCTTATATAACAATTCATCTAATTAATTTTCAGTGGTTGAAGTTTTACATATTTCGTTTTTTTTTCAACAATTCGTTTTTTTTTTCTTTTTTCTTTCGGTCTGTTATGAATAATAAAAAACGACGATAAACGAAATTTATTTAATGATAATAAGTATTTTTAAGATATAAAAGTATTTTTACATCTTTTAAAACGGCTGTTTTCATTTAACTTTTTATGAAATAGTATGCATTCGTAATATTAAATTGATTAATTTCAATTTATTTTCATATATTAAATTATGCGCCAAAGAAATTTTTTAGTGTAGGTAATGAAAACAAACACAAAAAACAAACGGACACTTTATAGTTATTTATGTATCAAGGGCATTATAAGGATGTTAATTACCGAGGGAAACGTTTACTACCCGAGGGCCTCTGGCGCGTGGGTTAGTAAGTTTCACAAGGCAATTAATTGACATCTAATAACTCACGTGATACATAGATAATTTTATTTTTTACTACCTAAAACATTTAGTTTTATTAAATATTTTGATAGCATGATTTTGCGTTTTAATTGATCAAGTTCGTTATTTTTCACTTCAAATTGTATTGCTAGTAGGGTATCCAAATTGCTCGACTTTGCAAGTACCCGGGTAGTCGAGAATTAATTTTTGAAATACCCGGGTTACTTGGGTACCCAGGTATTTGAAAAAGAAATAAAATATATCTAGAAAAGTTAAGGTACGGTGGGGATGCAGCCGTGTAGAGTTATTTTATTTAAATTTCTTTTGTTAATTAGCTCTTACGAAGCCAATTCAAATAAATTGAAGCTTGTTCAATCCAAAAATTAGTTGTGGAAAATTTGTTTTATAAATAACTGAGTTTCATACCAGTATACAGCCATCTTTTGCATGATCATTTTTATCATTCAGTTCAATATCCTAAACAATAGATTATGTATTTCCTTACAATATCAAACGCCCAGGTACAAGATTTTGCTTGAAAAGAATAAAATTTAGGTTATTCACCAAATGCTGTTTACTCGACCTGAATTGCGTAAATTTTTTTTTGACTAATAATTTTTTTAATAAAATGTGTTGGGCAATAGGACTTACAATATGAGTCACAACAACATATTGAATACCCTTAAGACCTAGGTCCTATTAAGTTTTAAAAGTCCTAGATTCTACGTCCAAATCAATATTAATTCAAACTTATTAATCAAAATTTTATAGTCTATCAAATTACCCGGGTAGTTAATCGAGGTACCCGGGTAGTCGAGTATGTTGAAAAAGCCAAAAAAACGGGTACCCGGGTACTCTCGATAATCGATATTGGATACCCGAATTGCTAGGGTATTGTTATTCGTTACCACGGCTTTATGTAAATAATATTGTTTATAAATAAACAAAATAAAAATTTATAATAAAAATTAGGTCTTTTATGAATCCATAACTCCCTCTTATCCCTTGGGAATTATGAATGTCATTATTATTTCGGTAACTAAGGTCTAAACGACTTATAATAAATCAGTAAAAAATAAAATAATTAATTTTAGTGATTTAAAATTTTTTAAATATATTTTTCACATTTTTCATTTGTCTTGTTTAATGTCGGCTTATTAATATTTGAATTTAATTTTTCATAATATTAAGGAAATTATGGAAAATTATTGTTATTTTCTACGCATAAGCCAAATATTTAAATTTTTTGATATCTTATTTATTAGACGTTACAAATGCAATTACACACATACATTTTTAATTTACAACTTAAATATACTACCCTAGGATGTACGATGTTTGTCGGATTTGTTGAATTAGTTATCATATTTGTATGTAATGAAGAAAAAATATAATTTATGAAATAGATATGAATTTGTTTGAAACATTAAAATATTGTAGCAAAATTTTAGAAAACTTTTTATGAATCATACATATTCAACTCATTTAACTTTCTTTGTATGTTTACCATGCACTGCAAAAAATATGTTCTATTTCCAATCGCAATGCGGTTGTCTCAATCTCCCCGTGAGCAATTGTATCGCAAATCGAACTCCGACATTGATTCAAAAGCTGAACAGGTACCCAACGTTGTAGCTGATACAACCGCAAGTAATGTTTATGTGAAAATTAAATATAGTTCAATTAAATTCAAATATTTCTATTTTGAAATAAAAAGTTCATGAAGTAAGATCAAAGTAAATTTTTTTAATGGAAATAGTTATAAGCTTTATTCAACTATTGTTATATCCCAAGCAGGGTTTGCCGGACTTTGAAGTTTGGCCAAGTACTGGCACCTTTTTTTTTTTTTTTTTTAAATAAAATGTGATGTGTAGTAGGCATTACAATATGTGTCACAACAACACTTAAAAACCTTTTAAGACCAAGGTCCCACAACAACATGCGTTCTAAGGATGTTAATGGACGCAAATCTGTTTATTTTTGTTTTGGTTAACAGTACTTGGCTATTGTTATTGGGCCAGTACAAGAACCAATCATCGGCCGTTCTATGGTTAACAGAAAAGAGCCAGTATATAGTTACCTTTGAACGGCCAAGCATTGACCCATGAAAGGTCAACAGTAGTTGGCTATTGTTATTGGGTCGTTACTGGAACCATGAATTGGACGATCTATAGTTTATAGAAAATAGCTGGGGCTCTTTACATTAAATGGTAAATCAATGGTGCGTTGGGGTAGCGAAAATCCGAAAATGGGTAGCGAAAATCCGAAATTCTACGTCCACGCCGTGCTACCTGGGTAACGCTAACAGAATTAGGTTGGTGTAGTTGAGAGGGGCAGAGTAAATACTGCTTATACTCAATGATTCTGCACCATGGCGAGTCATTGGCGCCATAAAACCAATGCAACTCAAGCGTCTGTTCTCCATGTTAGGGGCGGCTTGGAGCGGGCGTCTGTCTTGGATCAAGCGGCTCGCTATATAAATGTGTAGAAAGCGTCTGTTCTCCATGCTAGGGGCGGCTTTCAGTGGGCGTCTGTCTTGGATCAAGCGGCTCGCTATATAAACGTGTAAAAAGGTTGTTTCTGAAGATCTTAAGATGCAGAACGAACCCATTCACGAAAATTTGGGTTGGGCGAAGGGCTAACACCCCATTTCCGTAAAAAAATTATTGTCATGAATTCTGTACACAGGCCTCGGAATATCTCGGATTCATTATTGGAACGACCTCGGAAACTGTACCCGGACTACGATTTAAAAATGGGAACCTGGAACGTGCTTAGCCTCAGAAGACCAGGAGATCTCCTAAAACTCACTCAACAAGTCGAGAGCTACACACTGGATATAGTGGCATTACAAGAACTAAGATGGCCAGGCAGTGGAATCCATGAAACAGCGAAAGGATACACTCTGTATTATTGCGGTCATCAAAACGGAGGAGAATTTGGAGTTGGCTTTCTTATACACCGTCGCGTGAATCAGCATGTTATCGACTTCTGCCCTATTAATATGCGGTTATGCACACTGAGAATCCGCACGCAAAAATTCAATGTAACGATCGTCAATGTTCATGCACCTACTGAAGATAAAGCAGATGATATTAAAGACCTGTTCTTCCTACAACTCGAGGAAGTCATCAATAACATCCCGCGGCACGATATAAAAATCGTGGTAGGTGACTTTAATGCTCAAATCGGTAGGATTGCAGAACTTAAAACACATATCGGCCCTAACAGCTTGCATCATACCAGCAACAATAACGGTTTTCGCGCAGCCGAGCTGGCTATGATGTATGATCTAGTAATTTCCAGCACTTTCTTCCCTCACAAGAGAATTCACAAGGCAACGTGGAAATCAAATGACGGAAGAACGGAAAATCAAATCGATCACGTCATGATCTCTAAGAGACACTCTACAAGTATAACTGACGTTCGATCATACAGAGGTGCTGATATGGACACCGATCATATGCTTGTCATCTTTAAGTACAAGTGCAAGTTGTCATCCACATTTAACAGACAAGCAAAAAAGACCGTGCGCTGGAATGTCGAAGCATTTAAACATCCGGAAACGCTGAATAGATATCAGGAAATAATAACACAAAACATAGAAGAGCATGACATCTCTTCTGAGATGCCATTAAACATACAAGAAGAATGGCAAACGCTTCAATCAACCATTATAGCCGCAGCACAAACTACAATCGGAAAACGACCACCGAAATCACACAACGAATGGTTTGACGACGAGTGCCGCCAATCCGTTGAAAATAAACAAAAACTGCGAGAAAAATGGTTAACAAGGAACACCCGAAGCTCCCAAGCTGATTATCTATGCGCCAGGAAAGCCTCAGCAAAACTTCTACGTAAAAAGAAACGCGAACACATGAAGAGCTGCATCGAAAACATCAACCAACATGCGGCCAACGGAAATTCAAAAGAGTGCTTTGCCAATGCACGAAATCTGACCAAAGATTTCCACCCAAGATCTACAGCCATCAAAAATAAAAATAATGAACTTACAACAAGTGAACGTGATGTGCTGGCAGTGTGGCGATCCCACTTTCAAGACCTACTGAATAGGACGAACGAAGTTCATCCTATTCGAGCAATTGCTCCATCAACTGAAGAGATTTTTGTCCCTTACCCAGCAATAGAAGAAGTGGAAGCTGCCATTAAAAAACTGAAAAATGGCAAATCACCAGGTTTCGATGGAATTCCCGCAGAACTTCTGAAAAATGGAGGAGCAGCTCTGGTCTCACGTATATACGATCTGATTCTTGCAATCTGGGACCAAGAAGAACTACCTGATGAATGGAAAACAGCTCTCATTGTTCCGCTACATAAGAAAGGTGACCGTTTAAAGTGTGAAAATTATCGTGGCATCGCACTGTTGAACACTGCATATAAAATACTAGCTAATGTTGTACTTGCTCGACTCATCCCGTTCGCCGAATCTATCATCGGTGACTATCAGTGTGGTTTTCGTCCCAACCGCTCAACCACAGATCAATGTTTTACATTAAGGATGATTCTGGAAAAATGTTGGGAGTACAACATCAGCATTCACCAGCTCTACGTTGATTTCAGGCAAGCATATGATAGTATCATCCGCGACAACCTCTGGTCCGCACTCATATGCCTTGGTATCCCAGAGAAACTTGTTTCTCTGTGTAAACTCACAACATCGGGATCAAATTGTAGAATAGTAATCGAAGGGTCAGTTTCTGATCCTTTCGATATAACATCAGGTGTTCGACAAGGTGATGCACTCGCGCCCGTACTATTTAATTTGGCGCTGGAGTACGCGATAAGAAAAAGCCGAATTGAGACACAAAACTGCATATATAACAAATCTAGTCAAGTTCTTGGCTACGCAGATGATATTGTGCTTCTCGGACGTAGAACAAGCGATATTAAGGATAGTCTCTCTCAGCTTGAAAGAAATGCTAAACGGCTTGGATTATGCATCAACACCAGCAAAACTAAAGTGTTAACAACATCTAAGAACATACCTCCCGGAAATCTGGATACTGGCGACTATGAAGTGGAACGCGTGGAAAACTTCAAATACCTCGGGTCTGTAATAACATCGTCAAATGACATGCAGGCAGATATCAAAGCCCGTGTCTCTGCCGCATACAGAGTTTTCTACGCATACTCAAAACTTCTGCGATCAAAACATCTTTCGCGGTCGTGTAAACTCACACTTTACAAAGCATTGATACGACCTGTGCTTACATTTGGAAGTGAAAGCTGGACACTGACTTCCTCCGATTGTAGAATTCTATCAACATTCGAGAGGAAAGTCATACGTACAATTTATGGTCCATGTAAAGTTGCTGAAAATCAGTATAGAATCCGAATGAATCATGAAATCAGACAGCTTCTTGGAGGCTGCGATGTAATCGGATTCATTAAATCCAACCGGATTAGATGGTTTGGTCATGTAGAAAGGGCTCCATTGGAAAGAATGATAAAAAAAGCGTCCCAACAACAACCAGCTGGTGTTCGTCGAAGAGGAAGACCTAGACAACGCTGGCGTGATGACATCATCCAAGACCTTCGTGATATAGGATGTCGAAACTGGGGTCAACTGGTCATGGAACGAGATGATTGGAAGCTGGTGGCACAGACGGCAAAATCCCTTCATGGGATGTAAACGCCAGAGAGAGAGAAAATGGTGCGTTAATGGTTTACATTAATTGGCTATTGTTATTGAGCCAGTACTGCAGCCATGAATTTGCCGATCTATTTCCTTTGGTTAAATTTCACTAGAGCATAATCCGTTTAAAAAATATATAGTTTCAAAAATTTCACATACAGTAATCCCTCTGACTGCGCGGTAGTTCCGTTCCAGAAAAACAGCGCGCAATACAAAACCGCGCAATGTGAACCCTATTTTGTATGAAAATGGGGGGATCGGTTCCAAATTTTGAAAAAAATTCAAAAAAAAATAATTTAAAGTTATAATTAAACAAGAATGAATATATACAGCCTGAAAAACATGTATTACTTCGACAACTCTTAAAAAGAAAACACTTAACTTCAAAAGTTAACAGATAAATTAACATAAATAACATTTCAAAAAACAACTCAAATTTAAAAAAATAATATGAATTTGTTTAGAATATTCTACCCTTACTGGCTTGAACTTGAATTTGATCTATATTGAATGTTCCAGCCAAACAGTTAAAAATAATCTGAATTTCTAATGCAAATTGCTACATATATGGGTCATTCTTTTACAAACCGAACACATTTTTGATTTGGCTGAATTTTTTTTTAGGGCTTTTATATAGGAAAATTCCCAAATTCCCATTTCCCAAGAAAAAAAGATATACGTGGTTCTAAATTTCGAGGATTTCGTGATTTTTTGAAAGACTTATTTGCAAAGATTCATAACTTCGGTTCTGGTAATGAAAGAAATATTTTTCTGTTTTATTTTAAAGCTAAAAGATGAAATTAAAAAAAAAATTGTCATCTACAAAAATTGTTAGCAAATTCCTATGTGTAAACAGTTCAGCAATAAGTCAGACACTTTCTCTCTGACACCTGCAATTTTGCACTCTCGTGTACGAGTAGCATTAGAAATAAATTAATTTATCGAGCGCGGAAAGACAAAAAATTCCATAAATTTTTGCTGTCCCGCGCTGGATAAATTAATTTATTACTATCAGTAAAACTATTTTCTTCATTGAACGTAGAATACGATGGTTATATCAAATACTCTTTATTTTTGTAGGACAATCACTAAAAATCGATTATAACATTTTATTTGTTTATAACAATCGGAATTTGCTAATAATTTTTATTGAATATATTTTTTATTAAAATTCCATCTCTTAACTTTAAAATAAAATAAAACAAAAGCTTCTATCATTAATAGAACCGAAGTTATGAATTTTTGAAAATAAGCCGTCAAGCCAAAAATCACGAAATTCTCGAAATTTAGATCGCCTCTATTTTCCAAAAAAAAATCCTCGAACACGTACATTTTTTTCAATATCATACCCGTAAAAAAATTTTTAAGCCAAATCACTGTTCGATTTGTAAAAGAATGACCCATATGGCAAATGTAATTTTTTTTTTCATTTTAATTGTACGAAATTCAACTACATATTTTAAAAAAAATTTTTAAACGTCGCGCAGTGTGAAATTTTAATCGCGCAGTGCAAAAATTAGTATTGAAAACTCATCTCGCGCAGTGGAAATCGCGCAGTTAAAACCCGCGCAGTCGGAGGGATTACTGTATATAGTTTAGTTATCGTTTCCCGGCTGAAAGACTATGATAATATTGAAAAGATTGGTAAATGTTTTAAATTTTTATTTTATTTTAATTATTTTGTAAATAATTTATTTTAATTTACATATAAAAATTTTATTTTATGTTTTTTTTTAATAAACGAGTACTGGCAGTCGTTGCCAGTACTCAGCCATCGTTGTCTTACTGCTCACCAGTAATGGATCATTACTGAACCAGTTGTACTATCTTGTCCCATACAAGGTTGTACAACTGGTCCAGTAATGGTCTATTACTGGCAACCTCTAATGCAGTAATGGCCGAGTACTGGCAACCACGACTGGCGCATTAACATAATTTTACTGGATGATAACTTCGGACAATAAATGGTTGCCATGCATGGGTCAGAGAAAAAACAACAGCAATGGCTCATCCAGTTGGCCTAGTAACGGGCCAATAATGATGACCAGCATTGTAGTAATGACCAAATACTGGCAACCATGATTGCCCGTTAAAAAAAATATACATTATTATCATATGTGAATTTAAATAAATTAAATACAAACTAATTTAAAATAAAATAAAAATGACGGAAAAATTCCAAACTCCCCATACAGTTCAGTTGCAAGAATGGCTGAGTAATGGCAAACATGACTGCCAGTACTCCACCATTAAAAAAAATATAAAATAATGTTTTCATACATAAGCTTAAATAAATTATTTACAAGATAAATTAAAACATATACCAACCTTTAGACTAGTCATCTTCTTCTCGCCGATACGAGTTTGTTGTTCAATACTAGTATGTCTAGAGTATACCAAAAAGTGTCAGTTCTCTAGATCTAGACAACTATAGACTTACACATATTCTACCAGCAATCTCCAAACTATATGAGAGAGCAATTTTTGAAAGAGCAATTAAATTTTACGTTGATACTGGCTACCTGAATAGTAAACAGTTTGGCTTTCTCAGAAGACCAAACACGTGTGCAGCCGCAACGTGCCTTATCACAAGAATCCAAAAATTCTTGAACAATGGAAAACTGACATCTTTCAACTTACAACTTTCATTGATGTAGCAAAAACGTTTGACACAGTCGATCATGCAATATTACTATTGAAATTGAAAAAAATCAGGCGGACCTGCACTGAAATTATTCAGAAGTTATCTCAACACCTGAAGAATGTTTATTAAGATTAAAGGTAACGAGCATGCACGTGAAGAGTGAAATAAATGTTGCACATGGTATTCTACCATAAAACTCCATTCTAAGCCCCTTGTATTTTTTGGTATATGTGAATGATCTCCTGAGGATAACTCTTTTCGGAACACTGCAACTATACGCTGATGATGCAGGTTTATCTTATGTCCTTAGAGCAAGCAAAAACTAACATGTGTATAGACCTACAAATTGTTCATGGTTCAATCGTAATCAATGGTTCAATCGTAACAAATTATAAATGAATGTATCCAAAACTAAATATATGATCTTTCATCAGCCCGCAAAAAATTTGAGTTACACACTTTTACCATAAAGACAGATACAGGGGCGTCAATTGGGTAGGGCTGGGGGGGGCATTGCCACTAGTGACCACTAGAGAAATTAATTGACTAAACCTGAATCTATTAAATATATGTTTATGTAAATTTTTTGTTTTTTTTATACTTCGCTAGAGTTGTAACCTAATTTTTGGTTTATATTTAGCGTTGACATTTTTTAGTTGTTTATCTAGTCGGCTAGTCCTGATGAGAATGATAAACTTTTATAAAGTTTAAAATTTTCTCATTGGTTCGAAAATTTTTTAGATTCAGTTCTTATATTATTCTTGATGGGAGATTATCCATCGGGGTGATGCTATATCACAAATAATTTACTGAATTAATTGTTGATTATGTGTCTATAGACACAAGTGAAGACTATTCATCTTCTTCTCGCCGATACGAGTTTGTTGTTCAATGCTAGTATGTCTATGTCTATTAAATATATGTTTATGTAAATTTTTTGTTTTTTTTATACTTCGCTGGAGTTGTAACCTAATTTTTGGTTTATATTTAGCGTTGACATTTTTTGGTAGTTTATCTAGTCGGCTAGCCCTGATGAGTATGATAAACTTTTTTAAAGTTTAAAATTTTCTCATTGGTTCGAAACTAGGTCGGTCGAAAATTGTATGGATTGCAAAAAATTTCATAATTTGCACCATAATTTTTTAGATTCAGTTCTTATATATACCAACCTTTCCTATATTATCATAATAACATAGTCTTTCCACCGACAAGGCGATAACTAAACTATATGTGAAATTTTTCAAACTATGTATTTCTAAAAGGGATAATACTCTAGTGAAATTTTAAAAAAATGACATAGATCGGCAAATTCATGGCTAACCATTAACCATTAACGGGCCATTGCTTGACCATTCAAAGTAAACTGCACTGGCAATTTTCTATAAACGGTAGATTGGCCGATTCATGGTTCCAGTAATGGCACGATAACAATAGCCAAGTAATATACAAAGCCGTGGTCTTGGCTTTGTTTATTACTTGGCATAACTCCGATTCAGAGTACTCAAAAAATAAAAGCAGATATTACTTTTTTCCTTTCGTCAATACCAGCAATATATCAAAATTTCAGATTTTTTAAAAATCAAAAATTTAAAAATCAACAAAAAAATGTACGTTGTTAAAATAAGAGCCCATAGGACTATTTATAGTAAAACGTCCTATATAACAACTAGTTGTAAAATGTCTTGCAAAATCGTAGATCACACAGTTATTCATTCAATGGTAACTTGGCAGTATAAAAAATGTGTTCATATAGAGTTATAATCAGACTACGAAATACACTAAAATTGAAAATTTTATAAAAACAGAGATATCTTAATGATGATTGAAAAAACTCAACTTAAGTAAATAAAAATTAATGAAATTTCAACATTGAAATACCTTTGCCTAAAATGCACGTTTCATCTTGCGTCCATAAATGGTCTACCGAATAACTGTGCGGTGCCCATACAAGGTTGTACAAATGGTCCAGCAATGGTCCATTACTGGCAACCAGTAATGCAGCAATGGGCGAATACTGGCAAATACGACTAGGCCATTAACATAATTTTACTGGATGATAACTTCGGACAATTAATGAATGTCATTCATGAACCAGAGAAAAAACAACACCAATGGTGAAGGTTGTACAGTTGGCCTAGTAACGGAATTATAATGATGACCAATATTGTAGGAATGGCCAAATACTGGGAACCACGACTGGGCCGTTAAAAAAAATATAAAATATTATCATGTGTAAATTTAAATAAATTAAGTACAAAATAATTTAAAATAAAATAAAAATGACGGAAAAAATTCCAAACTCCCCATACAACTGGTTCAGTAATGATCCATTACCAGTATTGCAAGAATGGCGACTACTGGCAAACATGAACGCCAGTCATTACTGCCGGCCATTAAAAAAAATATAAAATATATTTTCATATACATATAAATTTAAATAAATTATTTACAAAATAATTAAAATAAAATAGAAATAAAAAAAAATTAAAACATATACCAACCTTTTCAATATTATCATGATCTTTCAGCCGAGAAGCGATAACTAAACTATATATGTGAAATTTTTCAAACTATATATTTCTAAAACGGATATTACTCTAGTGAAATTTAAAAAAAATGACATAGATCGGCAAATTGACAATTGACAATGTTAACCATTAACGGGCCATTGTTTGACCATTCAAAGTAAACTGCACTGGCAATTTTCTATAAACGGTAGATTGGCCGATTCATGGTTAGAGTAATGGCACGATAACAATAGCCAAGTAATATTTACCATTCACGGGCCAGTGCTTAGCCATTTAAAGGTAACAATATACTGGCTATTTTCTGTAAACCATAGATCGGCCGATGAATGGTTCTAGTATTGGCCCAATAACAATAGCCAGGTACTCTTAATGTTTTTTTAATGGCCCAGTCATGGTTGTCAGTACTTGGCCATTACCACAATACTGGTCATCATTATTGGACCTTGTATGGAATTGGATGTAAAACTTTATATTTTGAATAAAGCTCAGTTTTTTATTAAGGAAAATGTTTCTCAAACACCGTGAAATTGTCAAGATGAAATTGTTATTGCTTTAATTTTTTTTACCAGTGTGTTAAAGAGATAGGCATATAATTATTAAGTTAATTATTTGGTATACCCAGCCAACGCGGACGAGATCTATCAAGACCTTCGTGCTATAGGATTTCAAAACTGGAGGCATTTAAATTTTAATGATGGAAGAAGATGATATGGAAACTGATTGCATGAACAGTAACTGATTTCATGGACAGTAAAATCACATTTTGGATGGAATTTGAGCTCCTGGTAAATCTTGCCCAAAAGTAGGAATTTTTGGGTAAGAACCTTTATAAACTTGTATCATTGCCAAGAATAGCAACACAATTTCTTTAATGTTTTGATCGATTAGCGAACGTAATAATCAATTTACTATTTTTTAACGTTGACTCTAGAATAAAGCAAGGCTATATATAATGCAAATGACTGATGTAAGCCTTCCGTTGCACATAAACTTAGCATATAAGAAATAATTAAATCAAATAATCAGGTTTATGCGAGGGAGGTAATTATTTTTTTATCTTTATTGAAAATTTAACCTCCGATGTATTGAAATCGCGCTACAAGTTTATGTGATCATATTTCGATCATCATTTTATAGTTTATCTTATAACGATATTTGTTTTTTCTTCTTTGCAGATCATATGTGAGATTTAAGAGTTTTAATATATATATATAAAGAAAAAATCAAGAAATGAAATGTAAGAAGTAAGTAGAAATTATATACTGGATGACCTTGCCGAAAAACAAGTTCCTCATATTATTATTTTTTAAATTTATTTATAAAAAGAACAAATACAAAAACGAATTACAAAAAACAGAATAAATAAATAAAAAACATGACAAGAAAAGACATTATGAATGACAATATGAAAGAAAATAATTAATTTATGTTTTGTTGTTGTAAATTTAATTTTACGATAAATTTTTTAAAATAAAACTAATAGTGGTTCTTCGATAATCGGTGGATAATTATAGCTTATTGTTTTAAGATGACAAACAATGTTTCGACATGAAATATATTCTGATAGAATCGTTTATTACTTCGGTTTTGAAAAAAACAAAATATTGAATTCATGAGCCAAAAGTGAAATTCTTACCCCCACTTTCTTGGGCATTTCTAGACGTTTTAGGACCTACTAATTCTAAAAAGCAAAAAAAAATGTATGTCTGTCTGCCTGCCGGCCGTCATTGCCTACGAAATCTAGAAAACCGCTTGAGGGATTTCAAAAATTTTAATTTTAATAATGCGCAGGTCCGAAAGGACGATGTGTTTGATAACTGTACCGGAAGTGTGCCAAAAAATCATTGAGTTTGTCAAAAATAGCAAATTTTCATATTTTTGGCTTAAAAAACGTTTATTTTCAGTGATTATGAGTAGTAAATTTGAATCTGGAGAAATCTGGATGATTGACATCCGTATGTAAGACAGGACCTTGATTATTGTTTTTGAAGTATGTCAAAAAACCGTTAAGCGTGTCAAAAATTTGATTTTCATATATTTTGTTTCCCAATGTTTTTGAGAAACATATTATGGGAAACATTACTTCGGTTTTCGACTAGAAATATATAAAACATAAAAGTAGTTATTTGGATGACATCAAATGTAATTGAACATTAAATATGACACATGAAGTGTGTCAAAGATCGTTAAGTGTGTCAAAACAAGAAAATGTTTTTGTTTAAAAAATGTTCATTTTAAGAGAAAATGAGTAGGAACCATGGAATGTGGAGAAATCTTGATGTTAGATTATTGCATTATAAGTTTGTCAAAAAATTATTGTCAAGTGTGTCAAATTTTTACCCAATTTTTTGGAAAAAATTAAAAAAAAATTTATATGACATGAAATTTTATTATTATTATAGAGAGTTATGGCATTATAAGTTTGTCAAAAAAATAAAGTCAAGTGTGTCAAAAGAATTATTTTCATTTATTTTTTTAGAAAAAAATAAAATTAATAATTTGTATGAAATGAAATGTAATGAACATGAAATTAATATTAATGAAAATTTTATTGCATTATAAGTTTGTCAAAAAAATATTGTCAATTGTGTCAAAAAAATGATTTCATTTATTTTTTTAGTCAATTTTTTGGAAAAAAAAGTTAGCTGTTTGTATTTTGTTTTTTTATTAATTAGTTAGACATGTTTAGCACACAAAATATGAAATATTCATTATTTAGACTCTTTGAATATCCGAAGATACCATGTCAACTATAAAGGATGGAGATGAGGAAAATGGAAGGAATGGGGATTACAATTACAAGATTCCAACAAATCGTTTTCCAAGGTGTTTCATCATAAAAGTTTCTCAGTCCCTCCCAGTCAGATCGTTTATAGTTCCAAACGCGACGAGGATTTGCTTTAATTTGTGTCGGTGATGTAAATTGCACTATATCTGATATTAGTAAATGGTTCGATGTTCCGAGGGGTTGTTCAACTTTTGTCTTCGTAGTATCTGGTTCGTTTGTCAAAAACAGATCCAGCAAATTATTATTATGATGTGAATTGTCTGCGATTCTAGTCGGTCACTCTATCATTTGCGTCAAACCGTGATAATCTGCGAGTATCAGTTCGGCTTGTCTTCCTACGTCGTCAATGCGCGATGAATACTTAAGCCATTCTTTATTATGAATATTAAAGCCTCCAAGAATGACCAGTCTTGCTTTGGGGTAGTCCATGGTAATCTTGTCTAGATTAGCCGATATTTGATCGACAAAGGGACATCCTGGGGGAGAATTTGAGGATCTGTATAACCCTATTATAAACATAGTTTCATCAACACCTGAGATCTTCAGTGCTATAGAATTATGGTGCTTAGAGTTCAACTCGTATGCCTTAATTCTTATACATGAAAGTGAATCTCGAACAAATACACAGACACCATGCTTGTTATAAAAGGAATGTTCTAATTCGTAACTAGGCATCCGGTATTTATCGAGATCCAATTTCAATGCTTTGCCACTAACAATTGTTTCGGTAAGAAACAATATGTCAGGTTTAATTTTTTCGATGTAGTGATGAACCACGTTTCGATTCGAATTGAGACCTCTTATGTTGGTGAAGTCAATGCTAAGCTGTTGGTGCACTCTGCTGCCGTTTTGTTGAGACAAAGACTTACCCTTTGACATTGCAGGTATAGATACTGAAATTCGGCCAGGCCTAAATTTCAACACTACACAGTACAAAAGAAACAGGGTGTGGGTATGACGTAAATGTAATTGAACATGGAAATTTTTGAATTTGTTATAATTTTTGAAATATTTTTGGAATTTTGAAAAAAGTTTGTATTTTGGATTTTGTAACAATTTTTGCAATATTTTTTTTGAAAAAAAAAATAGAATTTTTGAATTTGTGAATTTTATATATATACATATATTTTTAGAATTTTGAACAAAAGTTTCAATTTTTGATTTTGTAGGAATTTTTGGAATATATTTAGAATATTGAAAAATTTTTAATTTTTATTTTATTATAGATTTGGAATTTTGAAAAAAGGTTCAATTTTTGATATTTTTATAATTTTTGGAATATTTTTAGAATTTTGAAAAAAGTTTCAATTTTGATTTTGTTATAATTTTTGCAATATATTTAGAATTTTTGAAAAAAGTTTTTAATCTTTGATTTTGTTATAATTTTTGGGATTTTGAAAAAAGTTTTATTTTATTTAATTTTTGCAATATTTTTGGAATTTTGAAAGAAATATGAATTTGTGCTTTTGTAATATTTTCTCGAAACGCTAAATGGAAAGGTTTTTGAGTAGTTGGCTGAGTGTATCATCTTTTCACTAAATTATATTAATATATGATCTGTTATAATTTTCCGGCGACGAATTGATGTTTCGTGTTAGTTTTGTAATAAATTTCTAAACAGAGATAAGATACTTGTGCTTTTATAAAGAGTTATATGTTTGATATACATCGCTGCCGATAACTAAAAAAATGTCCTCATAAAAGTTTTAGGCCGAAAACTATATCAAAATCCTTAATCAAAACCGAAGTCTATCTCAGAGCTTGAGTTTTCAGCCCCTACATATTTTTGTAAACGATTCAAGCAAAGTTGCTTAATTATTAATAAAATAGGAAACCAACCAAATGAGCAACTTTTATTTTTATAAAAGTTCGACAATCGAGTGGGCAATTTTCAAGGTATTAATGTATTTTAACTTTTTCATCAACGTATGAGACACTGCAAAAATACCAATAAGAAAATACCTCAAGATTGTGAAGTTTTTATGGGGCAAGGAAATTCAGTACAAGGAAATCACGTTTAGATTGAAAAGAGAGTACAAAAAGTTTCATACAAAATGCCTGTATTTATTTTTGTTTTTGGTTTGGAAGTTGAGTACAGAAGTAGAGAAATCAAGTACAAAAACTGTACTGGATTTCCAAATGAAATTCTGTACTTAATTTTCAAACCAAAAACGAAAATAAATACAAAAATTTTGTACTGAATTTCTCATTTTTTCTGTATTAGATTTCCTTTTTGATTTTTACGTGATTTCCTTGTACCGAATTTCTTAGTCCCGTTTTTATCTACATGAGAAGGGGGAGTATTATATTATATTGAGTATTATATTTATATCTGAGGGAGTATTATATTGACGTGCATGACCTGCATGCACTTAATATATATCTTGAAGTTCCTAAGAGAGGCTGGATTTGAGGAGCACTGGGGTGCTTTTACTGGGGACTCCCCAGGAAGTAGACATTTTGGTCGCGGTACAACATTTCACTATACCACTTACTAATTGTGATACTAATTACTAATGTAATATCTGACGTATGCATTTATATTTATAAAAATATGAAGGAGCTGAAAATACTCCATAAGTTAGGTTCTATAAAAAGCTTAGCACTCAATAATTTAAACTTTTCAGAAAAACGACATTTAATCTGCAACTACCTTACATTTTTCAACTGCTTTTATTAGTGCAGAAAACTTCTTAAAACATTCATTTATTAAAGATTAATTAATGTCAGTAACTACAACTTTTGTGTTTCCTGCAAGTCCCAAAAACTTCTCAAACTGCTCTCCATTTACCGTAAATGCTTCTTTCAAATCAGCTACAACTTAAATATTTTAAATCTGCAACTGGCTTATATTTGCTAACTGCTTTTCTTGGTCAAGAGTTATCGAAGCCACACTGAAAAAAGATGTTCTATTTCCAAACGAAATGAAGTTATATGGTCGTGATATAAGGCCAAAGTAAATTTTTTTGTGAAGATAGCTATTAACTTTATACAACTAGTGTTATATATTGCATGCCTAACTAGCATTCTATAAGCTTCGTTTAAAATGCTTAACAGTCTTGCCGAAACTATAGTTTCCCTACATTCATAGTTTCTTTAATGCTCCTATAAATGGTTTCGATAAAGACAATTTGGAGAACTTTCCCCGCCATTATCGAAGCTATGATTTGTATAAAACTTCGGAAATAACTTTGGTTTGGTGTTTTTAAACGGTTATGAATTTTTGGTTTTCTCACATCTTAGTTTCGGTAAAGTTCGGTAAGTTCTAATAGATCGTTTTTAAGCAATCTTTAGAAGTCTTTTCGAAGTTATTAAAAATGTGTCAAAAATATAACAATATTTTTTGTATTTCTACACTTTTTTAAACGTCATTATTGTTTTTGCTATATTATTATATATTTGTTTTAATTAAAGATTTTACTTACGGTCGCATCACCTTCGATCGTTTGTCCTGCTTCCCATCCAATCGATTAATTTGAATGTAAGAGAAAACTTAAAATGATAGATAGTAGTTACATTAACAATGGCTTCCATAACATTAATGTCGTTTTCTTTTTGCCAGAAGTGAAAAAGTGAATTTTTTTTCATAAAAAGAATTTGAAAAAATTTGATCTAGTTTTGTAGTTGTGTTTGTGAACTGTCATTTAATGTTTTTGTAATTAATAGCATTTTATAAAATAATTTTTAATTTAAAACACGAGTTAAACAAAACATTTACTTAAACAATAATTTTTTCTAATAAGTATAAAGTATAAAGTATAAGTATAAAAAATAAGTTATTGTATTTACAACTTGATCTACCAAAAAATCTAGATTCAGATAAATATTTTCGGATAAAAAAAGAGCAATCTTTTTGTACAAAAATGTGGCAGTTCTATTGAAACTCTTTAGAAGTAAATTTTAACAAGCTTCCACCTAGAAGCTTTAGTGAGGCTTTTTTGAAGTTTAACCTGGTATAACTCGAAATTGAAAAATAATGCTAGTTGGGTATAAAACTTTACATTTTAAATAAACCTCATTCTGTTGTTACCTTAATGTTTACCTGTAGTTGTCCCAATCAGCGTGAAATTGTTTGCAATGTATTTTTCTGTGTTTGAATAACATACTGTTAATCTCAAGATGAGGTTGCCATTACTTTAATTGTTTTTTCAGATGAAATTCACTTAGAAATCCTCACCATTTGCTATAAATACTTCTTTTCAATAATTATAACTTGTGTCAAAAACGATATTTACTCTGCAGCCACCTCGTATTTCTCAATTGTTGATAGTAGTTGGAAATCGGTGAAGCATTAACATGGCTCGCCATATAAAAAAAAGGTTGTGTTGTGCCACAGTTGTTCCCCTAAGAAAGAATTTCATATACCAATGGAAAAATTTGCTACGACAAAACGATTTTTCGAGTAGAACGTGATTTTGAAAAGGCTAAAAAAACAACGGTTGTGCTGCATTGCGCGGGATGTGCTATACAGAAAAAATTTCAAATCATCAATCGAAACATTTTATAAACGCACACATAATTTTTTCGTGAAAAAGTTAGCCCCATTATTTAAAAAAGATAAAGGTTCTGCTGTTTTGTGATTTGTGCTAGAGTTGTGGTGGTTATGATATGACAAAAAATTCCATACAATCAATTGATAATTTTTTGAGTTGAAGTTCCATTTTGGTAAAAATAAAAAAGACAGATTGTAGTGTATTTTTTGCTACTATAAAGATGCCATATCACTAATGATAAAAAGATGGCACGCTAGATTGATTTTTTAAGTAGAACTAATCTCCTCCATTTTTAAAAAATTAAAAAATTCAAATAAAAGTTGGCTGTATTATGCTCGAATTATGCTGTATGACGTATGTGCTACTTAAAAAACATTTCATATCACCAATGAAATTATTTTATAACGCATTATATAATTTTTTCGGGTAGAAGTTAGCCCCGCCATTTCGAAGAAATGAAAAAAATTTGCTGTGTAGTGCTTGGAGAAATGAAATTTTTCTGAGATGTCTGCTTGCAAAGAATTTTTTTATCACCAATGGGAAATCCGTTTAGGTTTGCACGATTTTTTCTTGTAGAAATCAGCATCACAATATAAGTGACATCTAATATCCGATGGCATAAACGAATATTACAATATGTAAAATAGGAAGATCACCAAAATAAATGAAAATACAACAGAAAAAACTGTCTTTATGTAAATTAATATTCATGCAAATTAATTGAGCGCGTTTTTTTATATTTACCGCAGAACTTCAAAATTGCATAAAAAATAACATAACAGTGAACTTGCTGAAAATAAAAAACGTACGAGACAATATGCTTCAACCTTAGAGTATATATAAATATAGAGAGAACATAACTTTAAAATTGTATGAAGAGAGACATAAGAAATCGTGTTTGCTAATATGTCATATTTAATTTCTCATTTCGCCATTTGCATTTCTGTTTATTTACAACAACCAACTATTGTATTAAATTATAAATTAAAAACAATAAAATAATTTAAAACGAAACAAAAAGTACAATCTATTATTTTTAGTTGTGCTAATTTTTATAAAATGAATGAAAATAATTACGAGAGTATTTTACATTTATTGTGTTATTTCTAGTGATTTTATAATAGTGAATATTTTATTATTTTATAATGCCAATGTGCAAATATTTAAGTTATGTATACATCCTGAAAGTATATTATGAAAACTAGCTGGCGACCAACTTTTCATTATTGTGTAGTTTATTTTTAATAGATAAAAGATTAAAATTTATATGTTTGGTTAGAATCAAATCCTAATCTGTCATTTTTCTTATTTCTTTTTATATAGTAGCAGTGAGGGAGAAACTATTATTTTTTTGTGGTAGGTTTTTTTCTTATAGATTTAAAAGAAACTCGCAATAATTGTACAATTTTGAATCAAATGAAAAATTTACGCACGTCTTTGGGAAGACAAACCGGTTTCTCTCTCAGAGAAATAAAGGAAAACAAACAAACAAAAAAACGATTTGACAGAAGATCAGTCACCATTTATATTAGTTATGGTGGTCGGTTGGCTTCAACAGTGATTGTTGACGCCGACCTGGGTTAAATATTTTCATTTATTTCATGTTACAACATCAACGAATAGTTTCTAAGTATTGTTAAAAAATTTTAACAAACATCTTTGTTCAAAACATGCAATTAACAGAGAAGTTTGTTAAAACAATTAAATTCAACCAACATATCCTTTAAGTAAATTCAACAGACAATTGTCTGTTGTATTTTACCTACAATATTTTTCAATGTGTATGAAATTTGCCGCCCTGCAAAACAAATGAAAACAACTTTATTTATTTTTGACCCCGCTTTCCAGCGTGGACAGGTAATTTTTATATCTATAATTATATATTTCTCTGACCACTTGCTACCGCAAGGCGCATTGTCTCATATGAGCAATATATTGTAGAAAATTTTCCCAAATATTTCAAAATTCCAATTCTATAAATTGCTAATTTTCCGAGCAATTTTAATAGTAAAAGTTCATACAGTATCTTATTGCAAAAACGTTATTACATAAATATTCATATTTTAACTTTTCTAATTATAATAAAAAAAAATTAAAATAAATGAATGTAGTTTTAACGATAAGTTCAACTCTATCAATAACAATACTTCAACTTCATTTTATAAAAATCCACGTTTTTGCATAAATTTATCAAAGTAAAAGTTTATTTTGCTATTTCATTGCAAAAAAACGTTAAATAAATGAAAATAAATTTCAAGGACTAGTAAAAGCTTTAGAATATTAGTGTAATTTTTTTTATTATTTCCACGTTTCTATTGAAATCTGTGTTTTGTTGTTATACGACGAATAATTCTTGTTTTAATTGATTGTAGTACGTATGTGATTTGTGTTGTGCATAACAGTAAACGGTTGCATTTCAAGAATAAAAACATTACCATATTTTTTTATTTTGGTATTTAATCAGTCCCAATCTCAATTGAATCTAAAGAGGAGTAGAAAGCGCTGCTTTTTGTTGGTTTTGCATGCCATTATATTATCTGATTTAACTTTTTTGCATAAGTATATAGTGCTTCCGTTAGATTTATAGTTTTCTCCCTGATAGTATACTTCCAGTTGAGTTTGCTATCTAGAACTTTAAGGCAATTTGCTTGCTCAACAAGTACCAAACCGTTTATTGGACTATTTTGGCATGATTCATGTAAGTGCAGATTACGTGTTCACTCAGGCAGTTTGCCCGATAGAGAAATTGGGGTCTTATTGGCATAGGTCGATACTTTAAAACCTTTAATCTTCCTCTGATTAATCTGTTGATTATCAAGTTTTAAGCGTATCCCAGACCTTCCTTTATGTTTGCTCGGTCTATCATTTCTTTTGTATGTGGACTCTCCTAATATAGTTTTGATGTTCCTGCATAATAGCATGTATTTGAGCATTACTGTTAAGGACTTATTTACTGTCAGTATTGTCAATGACGATAGTTATATTTTAGAAAGATCCCCTAAACACTGATCTTAAAACAATTGCGAATTGAAATATTGCTAACAGTGTTGAATTTAATATACAAGCAAAACACAGCTTTGTCATTTTTTTCAGAATAACGACACCTAATCCATTTGCATTACGGTTTGGCCCCAAAGATCTTTGACAAAAAAAAAGTCTGTCAGGCTCTTAGGAGTTGAGGTTGAAAATAATTTGAAGTGAAATTGTCATATTTTTATAATCTGGCTAGAAACGGAGTTCGAAAATTTGGATTTTTAGGTCGATGTCGTAAGTTAATAGCGAACAGCTTCTTGTGATTTATATGTCATTTATGGAGTCCCTGGAGTCCTTGAATGGAGCATTGTTCTCAAATAATGGCGTGGAGCATTTTTGAGTTGTTTTAATTGTCTAGATTCTGTACAGCGAAGAGTTATTAAACTCAGCTGCAATTCATCTATTACAAACGGGCATAATTCCTTGCGACGTAGAAAAAATGTCGCGGACTTGACGATTTTCTATAAATAGGTTATGGATGAACGAACTTTCGCAGAGATCAAATTGATTTTATCAGAACTAGCAAATCTCATCGGCTACCATATAGCAAACGAGGCGGCTCATCTTTTTACGGTTCGATTGACAAACCTACCTAGGTTTTTCCTTTGATTCCCATGAGTTTTAAAAACAATGTTCATAAATTTCTTGGATAAACACTGGAAACAGTCGAAATTTGAACTTGGGCATGTTTTATTTTTCTGAAACTTGGCATATAAGTAGTATGGACAAAATAAAAAATACTACTTATTTTAGAATTTTGTTAAAGTGCATAGTTTAAGCATTGTAGGCACCCCTAACATTAATTTTAAAATTAAAATATTCAAAAAACTTTCTAGGGATGGCGCTAGGGTCAAAGTTCAATATAATTTTTTTTTAAACAGTTCTATCCTTACTCTAAAATGTATCGAATTTAAAAAGGGAGTTTTTTGAGATATTTGATTTTAAAGATTTTTAGTCTGACTAAAATTCTAATTTTCCATCATTTTTGCGAATAATATTTATTACAAAATATTTTAACCACTGAAGTTCGAAAAAATGATAAATTTTTTTGAGTCTTTATCGAACTAAAAATGTTTCAAATTAAATATCTCAAGAAACCGAAAAACGCCTCTTTGTAAATTTGATATGTTGTATTGATAGAATTATTTTTTAAAAAAGAAAAAGTTGCAATTCAATTAAACATTGACCGTAGCTCCATCATTAAAAAAGTTTTTTTAATATGGGATTTTTGTATTAAATTTCTAGACACTGCTATATGTGAATTCATAGGATGAAAAAATATGTTTATTCTAGTCGACATCTTAAGACACGAGTGTAGAGTCATTATTAATTGTTGTCATCAACGCGAAACTAATATCTGACGCACGGTCAATTTGTTGCCATATACGGTTAGATATATAGACAACATTAAGGGAATTTTAATTTGGAGGGATTTTTTGTGAACGATTAACTTTAAGTAGATATTGGAAATCACTTGCATTTTGCAATTCGAAATCACTTTTCATTTTATCTTAGAAAAACTCCTCTAGAAAAGTGTTTTTAATATTTTAATTTTAAAATTTATTGAAAAAACATTTAATTATTTTTTTTTGTAAAGATTAACTAATCATCTATCAAACAAAAATAAAGTTTCTTAAGCAATATAATTTCAAAGTCACCTCGGATTGACAAAATTTTCATTTTTCATGCACGTTGGGTTGCTCCCTATGCTTAAACTATGCGCTTTAAAAAAATTCTAGAATAAGTACTATTTACTATTTTATCTATACTAATATATATATGCCAATTAAACATTATTAAATCATGTAAACATCTATACAAAATTTGTATAGAACTTTCAAGTATAAATACAAAAATATTTGATGTAAGACTTTTATGACTAGGATCTTCTAATAAGTTATGAATTTTTATTTTATGAAGAGGAATATTTTTGGTCGACAAATGAAGATTGCGGTCGTATTTTTAAGTTCTAAAATGAAAATATATTTTTGTGATTGCAAGATGAGGCGACCATTTTTTTGCCATTTTTTAACGATACAATTTAAATAAAAACAAAAAGTCTACCGAAAAATCAGAATTCAAAAAATTGAAATATTTGATTACATATAAAAAATAATTAATTAAATAAAGTATTAATTTTTCACAATTTTCTTAAAATTATGAAAAATAAATTTAAATATTAGTAAACCGACATGAAAAATGGTAATCAAAAATTATCAAAAAAATATATAATAATTTTATTGAATCACTAAAATTAATTAAGTTCCCGTTTGTTTTTGTGAATGTTTTCATTAACCTACACCAACAAATTTCTTTCGCACATAATTTTATATGAAAATAAAATAAAATTCATCAATTTATTACTACGAAAGTCATATTATCTCATAAAAAGTTAAATGAAACCAGTCATTTTAGAATACGTTAAATTATGTTTTCACTCCCCATTTTTTTATTCTTTGTTTATCATTCTTATCATTAAAAAAAATTTCGTTTAGTTTTCGATTATTCGTGAAACA
The DNA here is from genome assembly GCA_963693315.1 of Diogma glabrata. Lineage (NCBI taxonomy): Eukaryota > Metazoa > Arthropoda > Insecta > Diptera > Cylindrotomidae > Diogma > Diogma glabrata. The sequence goes on from OY856187.1 coordinate 117,290,425, forward strand.
TACGGCTAACGTTTGTGTGCATATATGTGCTAAGGCGCTTTACGACATGTACACGGTATGGTGCACATCATGTGCATGACATATATTATGCACAATTTTGTGCACAGGGGATTTTGTAACATGCACAATCAATGCACATTGCACGCACTTTTTTCAAAATGGTTTTACAGGTACTATATTCTGCAAGGCTAGCTTCTTCGTTATCCAAACCGATGAGATACCGCCTAGAACTAAGAAGCAACTTTACTGAGAAAGTTTGAGCTACCTCCGGGCTAGATTTTTTTCTTACAGCTTTATCTTAGATATTTAGGTAAATAGTGTGACAACCGTGTAAAACTAACGATTAGATTTGGTAAGATGAACAACGCCCTCATTGTCAATAACCACGGCTACCTGTTTTTAGCTCCCCGATAGTTCTTGCCCTATACCAATCTTGTATATCGGCAGGTTTATTATTTCTCAGAAAAATAATCTCAAGAATGCTTACTGGATCAGAAATTTTTGCTGCAATTTTCGCCCAACTTTCTGGTCTACTTGGGATCTGATCCGATCTTTTGCGACTACCCCACGCATTTGGCTGTATATTTCTCTCGAAGTTGAAGTGAAAGCCATTTTTTTAGCCAGCAGTGAGGCAACTGGTCTCATGTGCAGCTAATTTATAGAACCTCTGATGCAATCTAATGTTATTTTACTTAAGTGATAGACACCGGTTCAACTTAAGGATTCAGATGAAAGTATTTTCAAACACCATTTCTGCTTTCTCTTACTTCTCTGTGGCTACGTTCCTTCTATCTATTACATTTCTCCTTGATTCCTCTATCTATTACAGTTACAATAGGGTTGGTTATCTTTTAGAACACATCACTGAAAGACTTGGAAGGTTGAAATTTTGGACTTATGTTCGCGTTTGGCTCTAACCAAAGACAAGGTTCTTTAGTAGTGGATGATGAGTTTCTAGCTTCACCTTTCACAAGTATGCTGGTCCAATTTCCAAAAGAGGTTGTTTGGTTCCTGATTTGATTGATTTTTTTTTAACAATCCTAATCGGATTTTTTAATCAAAAAAAGCATTTGCCTGTTTTGTGTTGTGGATGGAGTTTCACTGCAGATACTTTAGCAGACTGCAGATGCTTTAACTTTGGAGATTTGGAGATGCCACTAGCATCCAAAACCACGAGATTGGAGCCAGTGTTAAGCAACCAACCGAAATCCGCAACGACAAGTAAGTCTAGATTATTCCAGAGTGCGCAAGGTGTAGTAAGAGGAGAGTTGCGAACCTTATACAGCAAATATATGAACTACAAATCATTTTACGCAACCATTTCTCAATGGTCACACGGCTTATTTTCCATTTTAAAACTATAAACCATTCTTAAAACATATGCAATGCAACTTATATTTTCTATCAAACTTTACAAACAAAACATTTTCCCTTTTGCTACCGGTATGTGCCAACGCGGTGTCATCAACATGCTCCGCACTTGTTTAGATTCAATCAATTTGAGATTTGTTTTATCAATTATTAGTGATATGAGAGATCAATTTATATATTCTGTTTCCAATTTATTAACGATATTGGTTGATTATTAGTTGATCGAAAATCGATGTGAAACTGGTTATGTTACTTTTATTGAAAAACAGTCGACACCGGGTTCTCCAAACAGATTTCCAATCATTTAACCATTAACCTGTTCAACTCCAAAAGGCACGCGAAATTTTTTCCTATTAAGTAAAATGGAATAGCAATCTTAAACCCCCAATCATTCGAACAAATGTTTTTGTCACAAAATTATTCTCTTGTGTGAGTTAAGTCTCCATAAAATCAAACAGTTGCATTTGCATCAATTTTATTATATACAATACTGTAATTTTTTGCCATAACTATTTTCTTACAAGTAATATTAGTGATTGGTGCGCGGATACTTAACCTTCAATTTTTTTTCTTAACAAATTGTTATTATTATTATTATTAATTTTTTTCTGTAAATACATATATATTATAGCTACAAGCGTGATTTCCTGTTAATTTTATTTCTTCTTTTTCATCTCATGTTGAGCTTTTTTACCAATTTTTTTGTCTTGTTCTTGGATTGTCAAAATTAAAATACAATAACAACAAAAAAATCAACAAAAAATCAACAAAAAATCAACAAATTATTCAACTTATTAAAAGTCTTGAAGAAAAACTTTAAAAAATATAATGTATAATATAATAATATATTGAGAAGGTGAGAGAGAAAGGTGAATTTTAATGAATTAAAGTTTATTTTTATTTGTTTGGTATAATTTTGAAGGTTGAAATTAACACATTATATTGGGTTAGGTTGTTTAAAAAAAACTTACAAAAAAATGTGAGCTTTGGCTTTTGTTTAGATTTCATGATGGTGATGATCGTGATTTTATGAATGATAATCGCCTTCAGTTTATTGTTTTTGTTCTATTGTAAATGATAATACTAATGCATGTTGTTTATAAGCTTTAAGTTGATTAATTATGAATAGATAAATCTTAGAATCTATTAAGTTTGTTTATTAATGAGCTTAACAAAATTCTTGAGGTCTAGATAAGTCAGAAATGCCTTATGGATCCTTGTTGCCTACTTGTCAACAAGCCTTTTGATTTTTGGGTTGCACTTGTTTATAAATTGTGCGTGTTTTGAACGTTTCAATACTCAACCTTCTGGAACTTGCAACAGTACACTAAAAATTGATGAAAATGTTTGAATTTTGTTGGTTTTTTTAACAGTTTATTATTATTACGAATGCTTTCGTAATAACAATTTAAAAACAATTATAATAATAGAACTCTAAAGCTTATGTTTGGTATTACGTTGTACAAACTACTACGTTAAATTTGTCAAATTTTTAGTTTAATGCTACACCACATACACCCCCTTATTAGTGATATTGTTATATAATAATTATTCATATAATAAAAAGAAACATATAAATAAAAAAATTAAATAAATTACGTGGCTCCAAAATTTGATAATAGTCACAAAATGATTCTCAGGTTGATTGGTAAAAGCCAAAAAATACAAAGTTAAAGTCAATTTTCTTTTAGATTTAATCAGATGATAATATGAGCCGTTCACTGCACAAGACGATTAACTCCATAAAACAAAATGTTGAGAAATTGAATTTTTTTCAAAGGTCAAATAAATTTCGATATTTAGTAGTGTTAATCTTTATCATTCAGGAATGTTATTATAAACATAATTTATTTAATTTTGGTTACTAAGTATATCAATTAGCTATAATAGTAGTAATTTAATTAGTATAATAGCTATTATTAGTTTTTAATGTCAGGTTTTTAATAGTCATTTTTTAATGGTCAGACAAATTTTGACTTTTAATGGTGTTTATCTTAATTATTTAGGAAAGTTGTTTTTAACATAGAAAGTTATGACTATAGCAAGTACTTTGACATTTAAATTTAAAATTTTCCAAAAAGTGGAGTTAGTCGCTCTGTGCAGTGAACGGCACATATATTGATACAACTCCATAGCTTCTTTATTAGAATTTGCCTTTTTTATCACAGATTCTGAATAAAAAAAATCATACATTAAATAACTAAGCATATATTTGAGTTTTGTTAAATATGATTTAAGTTATTAATAACGCTATCACCATATTTATTTACTTGAATTCCAATTTTTGTTTCAATAAATGATTTTATGGTGTTGAGTTTACTTTGTTTTATGTTATATACCACACATGGCCAAACCGCGGCTCGCAAGCCGCATGCGGCTTTTTGAAAGAATAAATGCGGCTCTCGAAAAGAAATGAAAAAGTTAAATAATATTTAATAATTCATAAAAATTGTAACAAAATTAGAAGTAATACATATAACTTATAATGCTGTTTAATATAATATGATTTAATACAATCATATTATTATATTTAGGTCCGTCCTGTCGAAGTTACTACTGTTGGAGTTTTTTGCGGCTTTGTTTTAGTTTGATACTACTTTACTTCGCGAATCAAGTTTATAATCCGCTGTTATAAATAAATTTAACTAATTTTATTATTTAAGATTATACGTTTAACATATTCTAGTGGACTAAAAATAAAATCACCTGTATTTGTCTCAAATTAATGCACAAAAATCTTTCTCAAAATCAAAAAGTCTTTCCTTTTGGATTCGTTTGTTTTTCTATGATTACCTTTTTCTGCAATTTTTTTATAAACAATATTTTTGATATTTTATCTTTAGGCAATTTGCCGACGTTAAATTTAATGTATCCCTTAATATTCCAATTAAAAAATGAATAAGTTCCTAATTAAATAGAATTAAAATACACGTGCAAATCCGACATATGCTACCTCAACCGCTTCTACATCTACGACAGTAAGATATTGTGCTAAGGCCTAAACCAAAAAAATGAATAATTGACCATAATAACCTTAGATTATAAATACAAAGGATAAGTAATATCTTTTTAAGTTGAAGTTATTTTTATTTACATAAAGTAGTGTGCGATTTTAACGTGATAGTATTTGCACTGAAAAAACACAGTAGCCTAGAAATTTAAATATCATCGAGGTTTTCCCTTGCTTGACCAAATATGCTTACAAAATAACAGACTTATGTAGAAATTTTGTGTTTAACATTTTTACCGATTGGAGAATGACCAACCTTATTCAATTTTATTTTATGTTTGTCAAAAGTATTTCGATTAAAATAAAACTGACAATTCAACTCACTAAATAAAGTTTCAATAAGGTAAAACGCTTATACCTAAATAAAAACGCTTCATTTACTATTTTTTAGCAAATCAAAACGATTTGTTTCGATTATTTTTTTCTGGTAGGAAGGAACAGCGAATATTTTCGAATATTTTCCGCCTACTTAATATATAAATTTAAAACAAAAATTCACATACAAAATTATGTGAAAATGCAATTTGCAAATAGCAAAAATTTCCGTTTTCATTCATATGATTGCATGTTTATGTTTATTTGTCAAAAATAAATTACAAATTTATAACATTTATGCGCCTACTAAGATGAAATAATATTTTATTATATATGATTATGTTGTATGAAATAATGTTACTATTTCTGTTCGTTAAATTGTCTGCTAAATACAACTCGTCACCAAATTATTAGTCGATTATTTTTCAACATTACCACTCATGCCATTGGAGGTTAAAAATTGCCCTCGTGCGTTACGCGCACTCGGGACCTCAAATGACATTCGTAATAATGATTATGAAAAATAATCGACTATTATTTGACGACTCGTGATATTATATATGATAATATTAAAAATGAAAATTTGATCCTAACTAAAATTTTATCATGTACGCTTTGGTTTTGTTTTCATTTAAACTAAATTTAAAATGAAATGGATATTGTTTATATGGTTTACTGTTTCAGGTTTTGTTTTAATTTAGAATGAAATTAAAATGAAATATATATTATTTGGCAGTTACTTCTTTCTGGCAATAGAAGAATAATAATATATTTTTTTTCTATAAATGGAAAGAGATAAAAATGCTGCATGGGACCCTGTATTTTTGTATTTATTTTTACAGGAGCCTTTTCTTTTGTGGAAATTATTTTCAATGCAAAATTTAAATTTTAATTTAAATTTTTAAATTTTTTATAGTTTTATAGTGTAGATAGACAAATATTACTTATCCTGTATATTTTATAATCTAACTAAGATAATAACGAAATTAAAAACATAAGGAAATTGCAAGAAACAAACGGTGATTTCATTGATTTAATGGAACATATCAGAAATTTCCTCAAAAGAAAAGAAAAACACTATCTGGAATTAAAGGATGATGAATGGATTAATGACTGTATGTTTTTGACTGATATAATGGAGCATCTAATGGAGCACCTCAACCTAGCATTACAAGGAAAATATAAAGTTATTACTGATATTATTCAAACGATTCTGTTTTATGAGTTTTATGAAAAAAATTCAACTTTTTCAACGAGATTTAACAACAAAAGTTTTCAACCACTTTCCTCGTCTGAAGAACATACTCTCTAAAATTAATGATAACAAACTGAGTGAATACGACAGTAAGTTAGCAGAATTATTGAAAGACTTTCATTTGCGATTTAATGATCTGAATAATTTGAATATTTCTCTTAATTTACTTGTAAATCCATTCGAGATTGACATTATTAACGAGGGCTTATCGATTCCTTGTTATATTTTGAATGACAGTGCCTCAGGAGAAATGGCATTACTAGAGCTACAGGAAGATCACATTCTTAAAATGCATCACAAAACCAAATGCACCACAATCTCCAAATGAGTTTTGGAAACTAGTGTCTCAATCAAAGAACCCCAATTTAAAAAAAGCTGCTGACAGAACACTGTCCATATTCGGTACAACATATTGTTGTGAATCCCTTTTTCAACAATGAAGTTTATAAAATCAAACCACCGAACCAAACCAACTTACAAATGAGCATTTAACGGAATTATTTCATACTGCTCTAACAAACTATGAACCAGATTCAGAAAATTCACGGCCAAGTTACAAACAAACATGCCATCTACCAGCAAGCATGTCATGTAACAAAATTTAAATATGTATTTGTATGGATTTTTAACCATAAGTACATATTTGGTTTTCAATAAAATAAATATTTCCAAACAACTGATACTTTTGAAATTTTTTATTTTTTATGTTGGCTCTCGTAACGAGAGATTATTGTACTGCGGCTCCACGTGTAGTGAAGCTTGGCCATCTCTGTTATATACTTTTCTTTTTTTGAAACAAAAGTATGGTAAATTTTCCTATTTAAAAATTAATATAAAATTAATATAAATATCACAAAATAATTTTTAATAAATCAAGATTAAAACACTTTATCTGTTTTTTTTCTTCTACAGTAACAATTCAGAGCATGATTGTTCTTCAATTGACTACACAATCTATTTCATAATTGATTTGATAATGAATCGTTACTGATAATGAATCGTTCAGACTAATTGATCGATTTTTATTTGGGATAATTTTCTATCATTGTTTCTCTTTTATATACATTGGTCACTTTTTCCCCATGCAGCATTATTCTTACATGATCTCAAAATATAGTAGAATGAGAAGAAAAAAAGAAAAATCGTAAAACTTTTTTTTTCTTTATCAAAACATATCTCTCTCTGCTAGCGCTATTTCAATTATAACACAAACAGTTACTACACATACCAACACGAAAGTCAAAAGTTACAATTTCACATGTAATAAATTCTAAACAACGGCTAACTCACTTACATTGGATATGTTGATATTCGCTCATGATATTTGTATGACCCAATTATCATTAAAGAGGCAGGTCAAAAAATGAAAATAAAGAGTAAATAAAATTGTAAATTAAATTACGGAGTTTCTTTGGATGTTTTGTGTGTTTAATTTTGATTTTAATGTTGATATACAGTACTAAAATAGATAATAAGTTGTTTTTATGGAATTGCTTTTTAGGTGGTTTTAATTTTTAATTTAGAGCAGGAATCGAAATAGGGTCGATCGTTACAAGTTAATGTATGTATTGACTTTTAGAGATATATTTAACTCCTTTTTCACATTGGTGATTTTTATTTTAGTTCAGAGCTGATCATCTTCTGCTTTGCAATACTACTACCCGCCATATTATTGTTGGGCAGATCAATTATCAAACATATTAAAGATTTATATTAAGCTGTTTAGACGTAACCTCTACTTCATTACTGCCCGTAACCCTGGGCGAGAAGCTTGGTCAGAAGGCTTTTATCTTGATTTGCTAACATTTAAGTTTAATTGTGTCTTACAAACTTACACTGCAGGGATATGTAAAATTTAAGGTAGGGATATGTGTAGCTTTGGTAATCTTTGAAAATGTTTTACGATCCAGGGTAGTCCGAAATGATATGAAATATGTGTATTAATAATCCATTGAATTAAATATTGCATGAGATGTAGCCATGTGTAATAGTCTTAGAGCTAAGCTACTGAGATGATCCTCATTAAGATAAGCTAGTAATAGTCTGGCAAAGCGTTAAAACACCAAAATTAATACAGGGCGGCTTAGTAACACTGGTCACTGGATCAAACAACTTTACAGTCTGTGTGTTCTAGCGAATAGATTTTATAGTTTTGGCTGTCTAATTGCAACAAGTACTAGGTTCAAACCTTGAAAGCTATTTCAGACGAGCTTTTTAACTATCACAAAAAGCTAGGCCAGAATTTTGTTTTCATGTCCAATTATCAACCAGTTCCAATTTTCACAATCACATAACCGTGTCAACATTCCATTTCAATAAGTTAATTTTTTAACAACCATCATAAATTTATAATTCTTTAACATTTCCAAATTCCTTTTGTTCATGTATATTAATTAAATTTTAAAATGAAACTATTTCAAAATATTGAACAAAATTTCATTAAAACTATTTAACACATAAAAAAAATTGTAACTTGATTTTTCTTTTTATGAGATATGTATTTTTTTCTTAATGTTGTAAAATTTTTTAGCTTTCAAAATGGATTAAAATCTATATTGTACACATAAAATGCAGAAATATAATTTACAATTACATAACTTACAAAAATGCTATATTTTATTTATAGAAAAGTTGGATATTATTTAGAAAAAAAAAATATGATTTTCTCTCTCCTTAATCTGTTTAACTTTTAGATTGCTAAACGAGTTACAAAATTTTTTTTTAAAGATTCATATAGAAAATGACTGTCAAATAGACTGATTTAAATTTGAAATTGTCAAACGACGGTCGTAAATAAATTATTCTTAAAATTCATACAGTCGGGAGTAATCAAAATGCATGAACTTGAAAAGTGTATTTCTCTCATTTATCACAGGTTTGATCTTATTTCTGAGGATCGTTCCATTCTCCTCTAGAAGTGTTTCTATCTTCTGTCTTTTATGCTTTTTTCATGAGTGTCTTGAGTCAGTCAGGAGCTCATTGAAAAACTCCGCCACGAATGGTATATTCAAATACATTGCGTCAACCGATTCAATCATGTTTTGTTTGTATGATGCGATTTTTCTCACAACTAAGATCCATATGAGGAATACGAGGAGAGAACAACTAATAAGTAAAAAAGAAGAAGGCAGTGTTAAGGACTGCCGACAGAAGTGAAAACTTAAATCTGTGAAATAGCTGTGTTTTTTGTCTGTCTTCCAATTATTGTTAATTAAAATTTCAGAATGTTTAAATTAAAATCATTAAAATTATTCTGGGTTTCACATCTATCAGCATTCCAAGCAACTATTATATACATTTTTATATCTTCTATAACAATAATAATAATAATAATAATATAAAGTGTTTATCTGTCTGCGTGCGCTCTCCAGCGAAATCTGTAGCACACAGGAGTCTGAAATTTTGCCAGGAGAAGGCCATTAACAGGTACTAATGCACCTTTGAGCCGAAATTTTAAAATTTAAATTATTTTTTTGAATTAATAATTTTAATTTTCCTAATGGTTAAATATATGCCTAAATGTATATTATATTTTATACATAAATTATTCAACTTTCACTCGTTATCTTTGATCGATTTTTTTTCCGCAAAACAGAATTACCATTCAAATGGAAAATTATAGTTGACAAACAAGTTCATTTAGATGAAAATTATATGCATTTATATATTTATTATATACATACAATTATATGCATCCAACACATTACGTTGCAAATAATATTTCTAATTTACAACAAACATGTTCTTGGTTTGGTGTATATACATATGTAATACATATTTCATTTGGATTATATATATATATATATATATATATATATATATATATATATATATATATATATATATATATATATATATATATATATATATATATATATATATCACCAAACCCAAAAAATGTTATGAATTTTTTAATAAAATAGCTATTTATCTTTCAAATGCCCATGGTTTTGTCAAAAATGCCTTAAAAGCGACGCGCTTTTTTTCGACATTGTTGTAATTAAATGTAGTTTTTAGGAAAAAAAACAAAAAAAATTTTCGATGTCTTTTTTCATGCAATTTTTTAGTTTTTTGAGAAAAAACATCAATTTTTCAAAAAGCGACACTTTTCATTTTTTTTATTTTTTTTTATTTTTTAACTTTGAATTATTCTTTAGTTAATGCCGTTAGAACTAGAGTGGGCCGACTTCACTTTCTATTTTATTTTTTAATTAAAAAAATTGTTGTTTTTATTTATTTATATATATGGGACGATCCACCTCAAACGGGCCACTGCTGCGAACGAAATTGGGGGTGGTTTAAAAAAACGTGAGATGACTCAAAATTTTTGTATTGAAGTATTCTTTCTAATAACAGGTAACGTTTTAGAATTTTTCAAAATGATGGGGTCAAAATGAAGGGTTAATCTCGACATATTTCAACATCGTACGTGGAAGTTAGTTACTAACACGTAATAAAAATTTTTAGAAATAGATTGTTAATTTAAAAATGATTGTAGGAGTACGATATTTAAAAATTTATATAATTGATAAAATAAATTAAAAATGGCGGCTTCAAAATGGCGCCAACTCATCAAATTTGAATTTTTACTAAAGAAAACGTTTATTTTTTACCATTCTACGGCATGAAAACTATCATTTAGGTTTCTAAATAGTTGTAACAACAATTTTTCAAAGAATATCAATAATTATTCAAAAAGGCTGGCGCAAAATATCATCATTTTTAACAATTTCGCGGGTATATGTCCAAAAATAAACTTTTTGTAAAAATTAAACGAATTTCGTAAAAAACAAAACAAACACGTATGTATTTTTATCTCTAAAGTCATAATTGAGTTATTTTTTACTCTTCCAAGGTTTCTTTTTGTTTTTTGTCTAAAGTTGATTTTTTTTTTAAAGAACTATATTGTGCTTCGGCCATTTTAAATAATAATTGAAAGTTATTGATAAATTGATGTTACAACTATTTAAAAACCTAAAAGATAGTTTTCAAGCCGTAGAAGGGTAAAATATAAGCTTCTTTTGTTAGTAAAAATGCAAATTTGATGAATTGGAGCCATTTTGAAGTCACCATTTATATTTTTTTTAATCAATTATATAAATTTTTAAATATCGTACTCCTACAATCATTTTTAAATTAACAATCTATTTCTAAAAATTTTTATTACGTGTTAGTAACTAGCTTCCACGTACGATGTTGAAATATGTCGAGATTAACCCTTCATTTTGACCCCATCATTTTGAAAAATTCTAAAACGTTACCTGTTATTAGAAAGAATACTTCAATACAAAAATTTTGAGTCATCTCACGTTTTTTTAAACCACCCCCAATTTCGGTCGCAGCAGTGGCCCGTTTGAGGTGGATCGTCCCATATATATAAATAAATAAAAACAACAATTTTTTTAATTAAAAAATAAAATAGAAAGCGAAGTTGGCCCACTCTAGTTCTAACGGCATTAACTAAAGAATAATTCAAAGTTAAAAAATAAAAAAAAATAAAAAAAATTAAAAGTGTCGCTTTTTGAAAAATTGATGTTTTTTCTCAAAAAACTAAAAAATTGCATGAAAAAAGACATCGAAAATTTTTTTTGTTTTTTTTCCTAAAAACTACATTTAATTACAACAATGTCGAAAAAAAGCGCGTCGCTTTTAAGAAATTTTTGACAAAACCATGGGTATTTGAAGGATAAACAGCTATTTTATTAAAAAATTCATAACATTTTTTGGGTTTGGTGAAAAATTTAAAAACAAACTGTAAAACATATAATTACTGGGGTACAAAAAGATAATAAAGTTTCAACCAAATCGAGAGGGGTCGGGTCAAAAGTGGTCGATTTGACGTGGAATACCCCATATATATATATATATATATATATATATATATATATATATATATATATATATATATATATATATATATATATATATATATATATATATATATATATATATATATATATATATATATATATATATATATATATATATATATATATATATATATATATATATATATATATATATATATATATATATATATATATATATATATATATATATATATATATATATATATATATATCTATAATAATAAAATAAAGTGTTTGTCTGGCTGCGTGCGCTCTCCAGCGAAATCTGTAGCACACAGGAGTCTGAAATTTTGTCAGGAGAAGGCCATTAACAGGTACTAATGCACCTCGGAGCCGAAATTTTAAAATTTAATTTAGATTTTTTATAATTAATAATTTTAATTTTCCTAATGGTTAAATGTATGCCTAAATGTATATTATATTTTATACTTGAATTTTATTCAACTTTTACTCAGGTATCTTTGATCGATTTTTTTTTCCGCAAAACAGAATTACCATTCAAATGGAAAATTTAAGTATAATGTGACAAACAAATTCATTTAGATGAAAATTATATACATTTATATATTTATTATATACTTACATGATACAATTGTATGTATCCAACACATTACGTTGCAACAAATATTTCTAATTTACAACAAACACGTTCTTGGTTTAGTGTATATACATATGTAATACATATTTTATTTGGTTTAAATATATGTGATACATGTTCAAAATATAGAAAATTGGAAAATTGAAAAATTTTTTTCCTCTTTTTAGAAACATTGATGCAGCAAGTTTTTGCAATAGAACCTTTGTATTGAAGAAAAGGATTATGAACAATAATACCAAAGCTACAGGTTGAAAGTGTTTTACTTATTAAGAAAAATATGCGTCCCCATTTCAAAAACAAACGAACAATGTAGGTTATTTGAAGAAATCGGTAAAATATATGCAAATATGTCAACAAATGAAGTGATTTGACTGGTTTTAGATTAGTGTATAAGTCTGGATTTATAAATGATATTATTCTTATTATTATTTTTATATTATACTACAAATTAGTCTTATTATTATGTTTGTCCAAATTTTTTTTTTAAAACTCTGGCAGAAATGTCGAAATAAGACGATGGCCATAAATCGACAAAACCCAAAAAACGAAAACCTTCACTAAAAATGCTGTCATTCTTAGACCGGTTTTTCGATCAAAATCGTGTCATTCTTAGACCGGTTTTTCGATCAAAATCGTGTTTCGTATCAAACATCTGCGCTATGCATATTTAGTCTGCTCTTCAAAGTTTTCTTTCAGTGACATGCTCCATTACTAATAAAAACACACAGAGCAGAGCGCATGTAGAGCATTGGAAATAGTTGGTAAAATATATTTGAAAATCTAAATTGACTTTATTTAAGATCACCAAATAATCTGGATAGATTGATAAATGAAATTAGTCAACATGAAATGGTACGATAAAACAGTAAATTTTAGGTGTGCGGTGTGCTTATTTTGTATCGCAAGTATGACGGTTCCAGAGTAAGTCATTGACAACTGTAACACCCAATAAACGAATGTTTTGACGTTAACCTAATTTTTCGCGACACATATTAAGTCGATTAACGCGAAAAATTGCAAGTGTTTAATTTAAACTCTCCGAAACTCTTTACCAATCACTTTCAAATGTTGACCTTCCTTTCAATTTTCAAACTATCTGGATTGATCAGCTAGAGTGCTAATGATCTCTGTTATTCATATTTCCCAAATGAAAAAATTAAAATAGGCTTCTTCTATTCTCATTACGACTCTTTGAAATTATTCTTACTAATTCAACAAAATCTACGCACACAAACTTTTTTATAGGCGTAGCAACGTACGCCGGGTCCTGCTAGTATATATATATATATATATATATATATATATATATATATATATATATATATATATATATATATATATATATATATATATATATATATATATATATATATATATATATATATATATATATATATATATATATATATATATATGTTATACATGTTCAAAATATAGAAAATGGGCGTTTCTTTTCCTCTTTTTAGAAACATTGATGCAGCAAGTTTTTGCAATGGAACCGTTGAATTGAAGAATAAGATTATGAACAATAATATCAAAGCTACAGGTTGAAAGTGTTTTACTTATTAAGAAAAATAGGCGTCCCCATTAATTTCAAAAACAAACAAACCATGTAGGTTATTTAAAGAAATCGGTAAAATATATGCAAATATGTCAACAAATGAACTGATTTGACTGGTTTTAGATTAGTATATAAGTCTGAATTTATAAATGATATTATTCTGATTATTATTATTTTCTGCACACAAACTTTTTTATAGGCGTAGCAACGTACGCCGGGTCCTGCTAGTTTAAAATAATCAAAACATATCATAGAAAAATTTGCGTCTATCAACACCTTAGAAAGCATGAATTGTTGTGGGACCTAGTTCTTAAAAGTTTTTTATGTGTTGTTTTGGACATACCATACTACCAAACACATTTTATTTTTAAAAAAAATAGCGTATCATCAAAGAATATTCCATAACTTAGAGTAAGGGATGGTATAGTTGATTGAAAATACTACATCCGCTAGCACCCCTAAGATATCACTTTGGCTAATGAGATTGCACTGCTATTGCCAGTGGTATACGATATCACAAGATAACTCATATGCCAATAGCAGTGACTAAAGTACGCGTGGTTGTCACACCCATAGATCAACAATTTTAAATTTTACAAATCTTCCTGCGGAAAGCTAAGTAAATTAATTGGTATTAATACGCATTGTTGCCGTTTGTAAATCACTATCGGCTAAGTGTCACCATTTTTAATTATTTTATTTATCATGATTGCCATCCAGGTTTAATCATACATAAGCTATGCTTCTTTATATAGAATTTATGCGATTTCCGTCTCGTAATTGTGAGCTTTAAATCATGTGAGCTATTGTGAGCTTTAAACATGCATTACATACAACTTCAAACTAACAATTTTGATATACAGATGTAATTGTTTCAGGTTATACTATCTTTCCTACGTTCAATATTTATTTAGCATGATGACTAGAATGCAAATTGCAAAAGACAGTAGCAATATAACTTTAAAAAACTGCATTATAGATCAATTTTTATTATTTTTATGAATTCATGAATAAAAAATAATAATTTTAATGGTATTTAATAAAAAGTAAAAAAAACAATAAAAAAATGTACCAGTCCAGGAATTGAACTCACGATCTACAGAACAACAGTCGAGCGTGATATCCACATCGCAATTTCAAACGTTAAGAAATGATGGATGTGTTTCATATTTAAAAATATTTTCCTGATTTAAAAATTGGTAACGCGAATATATAGATTTTAGTCCATATAAAATTTTGCAACGCGGCTGAAGAAGTTTTCACTTCAAAAATTATAAAGTCTAGCGAACAAAGTTCAAAAAGGGAATTTATGAAGTCTAAAAGCTTCGTACAGCTTCGAAAAAGGACCTCATTGACATAACAAATACTCGGTACTGGAATATATTGAAACTTGGAACTACTTAATAGTCCGTATAGAAAATTTATAATTAAAATCACTGGAGTTTCGATTTACAAAATTTTTTATAACCAAACTTAATTTAAGTTGACTGGAACATGTTGTGAATGAGTCCAAGGAAACAGTCTTTACTATACAAAGAACTTTGCCTTAGATTTTGGGTTACTCGGGTGTTAAGTGGTCGAGTGGTGAAGTAGCTAAACTAGAATTTGGAGGACTCAGGACTCCTACCCAGGTCAAAAGGTTTTTCATTAAAACAATAGTAACCATCCACTGGTTACTGAACTGATAATTTATTATAAATAATAATCGATTAAATTACCTTTTATATTTCGCTTACCTATACCAAGTTTTTTCGCATAAACCGGGTATGTATATTGGTAATTGTTACTATCCGCATACTTTTCTTATTTTTAAATATAGATTTCCGGTTGATATTAATAAAACCACTAGATTTACCTACGTGGAAGAGCTAGTTATAATATCTGTCATGGATATGATCTAATAACTTTATATAACACATAAACCCACGTAAACTTAAAAACCATTATTCGGTTATATTATATCTTACAGATGTAAATGTAAATAAAATCCCTTGAATATAATCAAGAATTTCAAATATATCTCACCTAAACAAAACATAACTCATCAAAGAAAAACAAAAAAAAATCAAAAATAAATAACGGAAAATGAAATGCTCAAAAGTAAATTTCCACAAAAAAGACCTTGAATTAAACCCTTTTCTCTTCAATATTTTTTAACTTGTTTTCTTTTTGCAAAGATAACACAAGAAAATATATAAATAGTTTTTGATTTTTTTTTAAATAAATAAGTGAAAAACTATAAACAACATCCAAATTAGTTTTCTCAATAAGAAAAATTATAAACAAAAATTTCTATTTTTGTACGTATAAATAAAAACCAGAAAAAACAACCTTTTCCTATCAAAATGAAGAAAATTTGTAAAAACGTTGAGAAAACCTTTGTGAAAATAAACAAAGTTATATATTTAAAAATTTTGAATTGTAAAATATTTGTTTTTGTTTTCTATTGTCTATGTTCAGCATACAGAATTTGATGAACAGTCATCATGTTGAACCAGTTATTTTGTGAGGGGTGAGTGACGGCTCGTCCATCCTGCAAACGTGACTGATGAAATATCATACTTGTTTTTCTCTTCATTAATGTGCTTGTTAACACAATCATTTTGTTTTGCTTGTAAATTTTATATTGCGTGAATATCTAAATGCTACTAAAATGATTTTTAAATAAATAATACCTTGAAATGTTTTCACCCATCCTCCTAAAACGTCGGTTAATGATAAGAAGGTAATATTTAAACATTTGAGAGATATGGTATTTTAGGGTTAACCTTATTTTAATATATACAGCCCTGAGTTGGTTTTTCGTATTTGACCTCTAGTTTGAAGATCTGATCATTGCAAGATACGAAATACCTTACCAGGGTTTGCCCTCTTTAATTTGGAGAGAAAATGAAAGATGTATACTAAATCTGGAAAATTTCTTAATAAATGTTAAAGAACTTTACATTAAAAAAAAACTTCTATATAAGAAATTCAAAATTTAAATATAAAGAAAGAAATGCACAAACAAATTATTTGAATAAAAATAAAACTTATATCTTTCGCTTTGGCCCGCTATTTTCGGCGTTTGATCTATTGAAATGATGACACGACGGACCATCCAAAAATTATCCACGCCTCTTCCACACCTTTGCTGATCATCACATTAAACGTTATCTTATATGTTCGTTGTAAAACTTATCTCGAGTGTGCGTCCATACGGAAATCAATTAGCAGTAGCACACGTTTTGATATCAAAACCATCTTCAATTTAACCAATCTGTATGTTGTTCCAAAATTTTCAAACTATTCCCTTATCCAAATTTTAGCGTTTTCATCACAATCAGTTTCTTTATTTTTCCACCATTAACGAATAACCAATTTTATTACATTTTAATAACTTTTGATGACAACACCCAAACTTGTGATTTTTTTATAATTACATATATTTTACTTCGGTCTGAAAGGCCTAAGTATTACATTCATGAGCCAAAAGTGAAATTCTTACCCTCACTTTTTTGGCATTTCTCGACGTTTTAGGACCACTGATTCTAAAAAAGCAAAGAAAAAGTGTATGTCTGTCTGACGGCCGGCCGTCCGTCATTACCTACGCTGCAGGGAAAACCGCTGGAGGGATTTCAATTTTTTTTTTAAATACGTATACTCAAGGGACAGGTTCGAAAGGACGCTGTGTTCGATAACTGTACCGGAAGTGTGTCAAAAAATCATTGTGTCAAAAACAGAAAATTTTCATATTTTTGGCTTAAAAAACTTTCATTTTAAGTGATTACAAGTAGGAACATTAAATTTGGAGAAATTTTGATGGTAGGGATTGTGTATGTGAGATTAAAATCTAGATTATTGCATCATAAGTTTGTCAAAAAAATGTTGTCAAGTGTGTCAAAAGAAAGATTTTTATTTATTTTTTTACCCAATTTTTTGGAAAAAATAAAATTAATTGTTTGTTTGAAATGAAATTTTATTATTATTATTGAGAATTATGGCATTATAAGTTTGTCAAAAAAATGTTGTCAAAAGAAAGATTTTTATTTACTTTTTTACCCACTTTTTTGGAACAAAATAAAATTAATTATTTGTATGACATGAAATTTTACTATTATTATAGAGAATTGTGGCATTATAAGTTTGTCAACAAAATAATGTCAAGTGTGTCAAAAAATGATTTAATTTATTTCTTTAGCCAATTTTTTGGAAAAAAAATGTAGCTGTTTTTATGACGTAAATGTAATTGAAAATGAAATTGGACATGGACATTTTTGAATTTGTTATAGTTTTTGAAATATTTTTGGAATTTTGAAAAAGTTTGTAGTTTTGATTTTGTAATAATTTTTGCAATATTTTTGGAATTTTGGAAAAAGTTTTAATTTTTGATTTTGTAAGAATTTTTTTAATATTTTTAGAAGTTTGGAAAAGTTTGAATTTTTAAGAATTTTTGGAATATTATTGGAATTTAGAAAAAGTTTAAATATTTGATTTTATTCTAATTTTTGGAATTTTGAAAAAAGTTTGATTTTATTTAATTTTTACAATATTTTTGGAATTTTGAAAGAAATATGAATTTGTGATTTTGTAATATTTTCTCGAAACTCTCAATGGAGAGGTTTTTGAGTAGTTTGCTGAGTATCTTTTCTCTAAATTATGTTAATTTATGATCTGTTATAATTTTCCGTATTGATGATATTGATCGTATTGATATTTCGTGATAAGAATAAATTTCTAAACAGAGATAAAAAAATACTTGTACTTTAACAAAGAGTTATGTTTGATATACATCGCTGCCCAAAACTAAAAACCATGTCCTCATAAAAGAATTTTGCCGAAAACTATATCAAAATCCTTAACCCAGACCGAAGTCTTGATATCTCAGAGCTGTGAGATTTCAGCCATTCCATATTTTTTCATTTGAAATTTTAAGAAATTTTCTTTAAAACATTAAAACTTAAAAATGAATTTTATTATGTAAATAATTTTAATTGAATTAATGTAATATAGTTTCATTGGACAAATAAAATAAAAGTTGTTTTTCATCGGTGTAGTCCAAAACAAATTAAAATAGATATTTAAATAATGTTTAAATTTTTTATATTTGCAAACGTTTTCTGTTCTAAACAAGAACCATCATCAGGCAAAAAAATATAATATAATAAGTCTACCAATTTAAGGAAAAAAGAGAAAAAAGCAATAATTAAAATTCTACATAAAAAAAATTAATTTCCAAAAAATCATTTTCAAAAAAATTATTTATGTAATAAAGAAAAATATGAAAATGTAAATTCTGATACTGATACTTACAACAAAACTCAAAAAAACGGTATCCATAAAAATAAAACTTAAAAGTTTCGTAATTAAAACAATTTGCTTTGATAAACATAAAAACACATCATCAAAAATGAAAAAAATTGATTTGATAGTAGTTTATGTAACAAGTACGCAAAATATGGTTTTAGCGGACGAATTGTAATGTTTCCCGACGAGGCGCTAGCCGAGTCTGTAATATGAAGATGAGTCTGCTAAAGCCATTTGCGTACGTGTTGCATACAACGTTTTTTAGTATTAGCTCTTAGGATTTTTTTTTCTAATTTATTGCTTAATTTGTATTCTTACGTACCTAAAAATTTGATTTTTGAACAAAACTTATCAAAGCAATTGTGATTATAATTTGAAAATAATTATAATATAAAATGAAAACAAATTTTGAATCCGCTAAAGTGTTGTCATAACGACTTTAAGTACTAGGCCGCTAAAATACAATTTTGCGAACTCTAAACAGTTCTAAAAGTAATCATTTTTCGGAGCTAATACCGCATTC
>OY856187.1:117310413-117394337 GCA_963693315.1 Diogma glabrata
TCACGTTTATGATGTGCTTCACATATAACATTATAATTTTTAACTATTAAATGCCATGTAATTTTCATAAACATATTAATAACTATTCTTATCCTATACAATAAATACAATCGTTTAAACTTTAAACTTATCCAAAAAGGTTGGAATGAAATAATTTGTACTGATTTATACATCAGTACGACAAAAGAAAACTATAACCTTAAAACTAATCGACTACTTTTTTGATTTACAACTTTTTTATTAATATTGTTATCTCATCGACTCAGTATATATTTTTTTTTTGAACCTGTTGAGTTCAATCAATTCTCACAGTAAAACCGCAAAATGTAGTAAGCTACAAGCTATTTTGGTATTTGAATAAGTTATTTGCTTAAATGATTTTACAGATTTATAATGTTTGAGTAATGTCATTAACTCTTTGATCAACGTTGGAAGCTTGTGAATAAATATTTTCGTATTTATTTACGAAAAGATTAGATATTTTTGTTGAAAGGAATTATTGATAATAGTTGAGATTTTATATAAAACAAAAACATAATTTCGTTTGTACGAAGGTAAATCGTTTTGAATCTCCAAGTTATATGATAACATTTCTCGTGTTATATTCTCTGTTGACATAATATACATATGCTAGGGTCATTCAGGATCGATATTCGATATATTTGCTATTGAATTAACCCAAAGTAACACAAAGAACAAAGTAGTATATATATTTTTTCTATTTTGCGTCTAAAATAACGTCATTTCGATACCCAAATGCGTATCGAAATGGCCTTCATTAAGATACGCAAAGTTTTGTTTTTCAAGGTTGGTCACATTGGTCATACAAATGTCAGTGAAAAGTTAAAACGAATAATTAAAAAAATAAAATTATTCTTATTAATTAATCTTATTATTAAAAAATAATCTAAATTAGTGTTAAATATTTTAATTAATTAAAATAATTAGTAATAATAACAAAATATCAAATTGACTATATTTTAATAAAATACACATTTTATGAAAGCTAGTTTTGCAACAAAAAAATATATAGAAATATGATGAAACGCAGAGCTTACTATTTTGAATTGAAATTTTTAGAAATTTTCTTTAAAACATTAAAACATAAAAAATTTTTTAAAATTTCAAGACAAAAAATTCAAAATAGAAAAAATAGTATAAAAAACTCGTTTCATAAGACGTTTTATCGCACTTATCCTTTAGAAAACTCCCCGCTGCGCGGGTCGTTTTCTAAACAGATTGCGTGCGATGAAATCGTCGATTATGAAACTAGTTTCTTAATATACTATAATATTGTCTTGCACAGTGATTAATTAGTGTCAAAAACAAAGATGCAAATTTTTTTATATATTTTTCAAAAATTTGTAGTTTTTACAAAAATAACAAAATAACAATAACAAAACTTTGTAAAATTCAAGAAATTTATAGCGTACTTGTTAAAGTTGACTAAATTTTGGGAAAATTTACATTGTTTTGAAAATAAATATACAATACACAATTTTATTTTTAAAAATATAACTTTTCTTTACTAAAACTTAAAACAAATTTGTTTTTACAATTACAATTTGTACTTTTTTCAAATAATATTTCAAAATTTAAATTATTTTATTCGCTTTTAGAAAAAAAAATGACTGTTGCATATATACAAAAACATTTAATTAGTATTTTGTGTAAATTTTACAATTACTTAAGTCAGTCCGTTATACCTATAACAAGATGATTTTCAGACTCATGGAAAAATATTCGAAATATCTCGTTTCATTGTAGTGTCTCAGGCGGGGTTTGCCAGACTTTCGAAATTAGACTTAGAGATATGGCCAAGCATTGGCTCATGAATGGTAAACGGTACTTGAGTATTGCTGTTAGGCCATTACTGAACCATGAATTGACCGATTTTATTCATTTGGTTAAAATTCACTAGAGTAATATCCATTTTAGAAATATATAGCTTGAAAAATTTCTGCTATTGTTTAGTTATTGCTTCTCGGCTGAAATACTATATGTAATATTGATAAGGTTAAGATTTAAAATTTATTAAATTTCTTTTCATTAGACATTTTTATGGTATTTTAATAAATTTGTTCTTAATTTATTCAAATTTATACGTATGATAATATTTTATATTTATTAATAGTCATGAACCATGGTTGCCAGTATTCGGCCATTGCTGCATAACTCGCCATCATTATTGGTCCGTTACTGTGCCAGCTGACAACCTTGTATAGGACATCGCTATTTTTTTCTATCTGGCCCATGAATGGCAGTCATTTATTGTCCGAAGTTATCATGCAGCAAAATTGTTTTAATGGCCGAGTAATGGTTGCGAGTACTCGGCCATTGTTGCATTACTGCACCAGTTGTACAATCTTTTATGGGCTATTGCTGACTTTGTTGAAAACTGTATAGAATGGAAGGCGACGAAGTTTAAAATGAGGTATCCAGTCGATTATCTGCTCATGTTTCACATAGTGGACTGCTAATGCGATTACAATGAGATGCTAACTATGTCTTTAAATGAGTTTAAAGTGGATCTTCATATACATTATACATATTTAGTAATATCTTAAGTCTTTTTTTTAATGTTAGCTAAATTTTACTTGAATCGTGTTTGTGCAATATAGATACATAGTTTTTCTTTCTATTTTTTGAAAA
Organism: Diogma glabrata; assembly: GCA_963693315.1. NCBI lineage: Eukaryota > Metazoa > Arthropoda > Insecta > Diptera > Cylindrotomidae > Diogma > Diogma glabrata. The sequence continues at coordinate 117,313,066 of OY856187.1, forward strand.
CTAAAGATTCGCTGGATATATTCAATGTTTCAAAAATTATTTCTATTATAAAGTACAATTAGAAATAGAAGACTAGTCATCTTCCCTAGTAAAAATTGTTCACCAGTTTACTAATACAATTTACAAAAAAAATATTAAACAACTACAGATAAGCAAAATATATTGAAGTATTGATGATATTTTCCCTAGTAACAGAGAATTAGTGAATTCATATAATAGTTCATCATCAAAATCATCATTACCTATTCAATGAAACGTATATGAGCTTGTGATGTGAATTCACTTATTTACTTTTGTATATGCTCTTCTCTTCTAATGAATGTTTCAATGAAAACCATGCTGAACTTCATTATGAATATCAGTATTATGGAACTCATGAAGTTATTGATGAATATCAATTATGGAACGCATGAAGTTATTGATGAATATCTATCGGAAACTCATGAATGATAAAACAGTGAGTTCATGAATGAAGTACCCAAGTAGGTTTTGCCAGTCATTGACATACGGCCAAGCACTGGTCCATTAATGGTTAACAGTACTTGGCTATTGTTACTGGGCCAATACTAGAACCAATCATCGGCCGATCTATGGTTTACAGAAATTAGCCAGTACATTGTTATCCTTGAATGGCCAAGCACTCGTCCATGAATGGTAAATATTACTTGGCTATTGTTATTGGGCCAGTACTGTAGCCATGAATTTGCCGATCTGTCATTTTTTTTAAATTTCACTAGAGCATTATCCCTTTTAGAAATACATAGTTTGAAAAATTTCACATATAGTTTAGTTATCGCCTTGTCGGTTGAAAGACTATGGTATTATAGAAAAGGTTGGTATATCGGATTGGTTTTTGTGAACAATTAAGCTTAAGTACATATTGAAAATCACTTGAATTTTGCAATTCGAAATAACTTTTCATTTTCTCTAAAATTCCTTTAGAAAAAAATTTTGTTGTGTTTCGTGTCAGGATTCGAACTACATTCATCAGAGACACATTGTTCAAATCCCGTGTGTCTTACACAACTTAGCCAAAACGGCGATGACGAAACATATTTTAATTTTGATGTTCAGATAATTTCTAAATTGAAACTTCATCATTTTTCATATTTACTTAAGTTGAATTTTTCATCTATGATTACATATTGAAAATTGTATTTCTTTGGAAAAAAAACAAAAAAAAAATACCAAAGGTTGGTTTGGTATATGTTTTAATTTATTTTCATTTCTATTTTATTTAAATTATTTTGTAAATAATTTATTTAAATTTATGTATAAAAAATATTATTTTATATTTTTTTTAATGGGTCCTGGCGGAGTCAGGGCGGAGTTTTCCATTACTCAGCCATTCCTGCAACTGAACCAGTTGTATGGGGAGTTTTGAATTTTTTCCGTCATTTTAAATTAGTTTGTATTTAATTTATTTAAATTTACATATGATAATAATGTATATTTTTTTTAACGGCCCAGTCGTGGTTGCCAGTATTTGGCTCAAGAATGGCAATCAGTAATTGTCCGAAGTTATCATCCAGTAAACTTATGTTAATGGCCCCGTCATGGTTGCCAGTACTCGCCCATTGCTGCATTATTGACTGCCAGTAATGGACCATTACTGGACCAGTTGTACAACCTTGTATGGGTAATGAACTTCATCAGGGATTTCACTACCAACAAACCGATGAAATAATTAGTGAATTTTCATAAAAGATTCATCACTGATGAAATGATAGAGTTCATTTGCAAATTTTAGCAGGCACTTCACTACTATAGAATAGTCGAACTCATTGATTACTTATTTATTATCATCGAAATCAATTATGGAGTTAGTGAAATCAATGTGAACATAGAGCGTAAAACCCGTACATATTGTTTAGAATCAAAATAGTATAGAACACAGAATAAAATATAGAACAAATGAAAATTGTGGTATTTTAAAAGCCATTTTCATGTTTTAAACTAGAATTTTATTAATTATAAATTTTTTGAGGCATTAAAATTAATTTAATAAAGCATTCATATTTTTTAAGGAGATGGTTCTTCCTTCTTCCTCTATGATTTAGTCACGTCAGTTTTTTCCTGAAATTAAAAACTGTTATAACAAAAAATTATTGTTCTGCAGCTTCTTCGATTTTCTGTACCGTTAATCACTGATTTGTATATTGTTTTTCAACACAATATTTCACTTTTAACCAAAAACTGACAAAAATCACAAAGTTGCACCTCTAAACGTAAAAACAAAACTAGAAAAAATTTGTTGACTATGTTTACAAGATATATCAAAAAGAATCATAAAATGCAATGAGAGTAAAGAGAGGGAGTGAAAAATGTTAGTTGCTGATAATTATCATGAAAGTAATTAAGAACTTCATCAAAATATTCATCGCAGGATCACTTATTTATTTCTTTTAAGAAATACAATGAAAATATCATCAATACTTCAATATTTTTTGCTTATCTGTAGTTGTTTAATATTTTTTTTTTAAATTGTATTAGTAAACTGGTGAACAATTTTTACTAGGGTTCATTGTATTTCTTAAAAGAAATAAATAAGTGATCCTGCGATGAATATTTTGATGAACTTCTTAATTACTTTCATGATAATTATCAGCAACTAACATTTTTCAGTCCCTCTCTTTACTCTCGTTGCATTTTATGTTTCTTTTTGATATATCTTGTAAACATAAGGTGCGTTCGATTTGACTGAAACAACTGAAAAAACAACAACAACTGCATTTAATTCTTCAGTTGATTCAGTTGCTTCAGTCAAATCGAACACGGCTATAGTCAACAAATTTTTTCTAGTTTTGTTTTTCCTTTTAGAGCTGCAACTTGGTGATTTTTGTCAGTTTTTGTTTAAAAGTGAAATATTGTGTTGAAAAACAATATACAAATCAATAGTGATTAACGGTACAGAAAATCGAAGTACAATAATTTTTTGTTTTAATAATTTTTAATTTCAGGAAAAAACTAACGCGTCTAAATCATAGAGGAAGAAGGAAGAACCATCTCTTTAAAAAATGTTGATGCTTTATTAAATTAATTTTAATGCCTCAAAAAATTTATAATTAATAAAATTCTAATTTAAAACATAAAAATGACTTTTAAAATACCACAATTTTCATTTGTTCTATATTTTATTCTGTATTCTATACTATTTTAATTCTAAATATTCTGTACCGTTCTTACGGTCTATGTTCACATTGATTTCACTAACTCCATAATTGATTTCGATTATAATAAATAAGTAAGTAATCAATGAGTTCGACTATTCTATAGTAATGAAGTTTCTGCTGAAATTTGCTAATAAATTCTATCATTTCATTAGTGACGAATCTTTTATGAAGATTCACTAATTATTTCGTCGGTTTGTTGGTAGTGAAATTCCTGATGAAGTTCATTCATGAACTCTCTGTTTTATCATTCATGAGTTTCCGATAGATATTCATCAATAACTTCATGAGCTCCATAATCCTGATATTCATAATGAAGTTCAGCATGGTTTTCATTGAAACATTCATTAGAAGAGAAGAGCATATACGAAAGTAAATAAGTGAATTCACATCACAAGCTCATTTACGGTTCATTGAATAGGTAATCATGATTTTCATGATGAATTATTGTATGAATTCACCAATTCTCTTTTACTAGGGTTCTACTCGCCTATACGAGATTGTTATTCAATACTAGTATGTAGTATAACAAAACAGTGATCATTAGAGAAACTAATTGACTAAACCTGAATCTATTAAATATATGTTTATGTAAATCTTTTGTTTTTTTATACTTCACTAGAGATTTAGACTAATTTTTGGTTTATATAAGCGTTGACATTTTTTGGTAGTTTATCTAGTCGGCAAGCCCTGATGAGAATGATAAACTTTTTTAAATTTTAAAATTTTCTAATTGGTTCGAAACTAGATCGGTCGAAAATTGTATGGATTGCAAAAAATTTGATAATTTGCATCATAATTGTTTAGATTCAGTTCTTATATTCTTGATGGGAGATTTTCCATCGGAGTGATGTTAGATCACAAATAATTTACTGAATTAATTAAAGTACAATTCTTTACAAGTATTTCTTCTGCACTTGTAATAAATGATTTTTTTTGAAGAGTAAGCAAAATGAAAAATACAGAATCGAAACGATGTACGAATATTTTAACACAAAAATTAAATATTCATTTATTCATGATATTAAGTAATAAACAACAATTATGTTTAAAGTTTTATCCACGACTACTAAAGAATATATGCTTTCCATGCGTATATGTCTTCCATTGTAATTGTATTCATTCTTTCACTTGTATGTAGAATTAAATTCTACAATAGTTCTATAGTTTATTAAATATTCCCCTAACAAATTAAAAACTTCATAAACAGGTTAAAACGAGAACAATGCATATATAAAATATAAAATAAACAATTTAAGATTTTCCGTTATGTGAATTGCTTTGTTTTTCTATGCTATCTTTGATGCATGTATTTCAATATGGTGATACAAACTTTAGCAGGCAAATTGGAAACAGAGGCGTAGCTAGGGGGGGCGAGGGGGGCGGTCCGCCCCGGGTGTCACCCGTTTTGGGGTGACACCCGAACGTAAAAAACTTAAACAAACCATCACCATGTTTTCAACGATAAATCACTTCGAAACCGTTTTGGGGTGACACCCGAACGTAAACAACTTAAACAAACCATCACAATGTTTTCAATGATAAATCACTTCGAAACCGTTTTGGGGTGACACCCGAACGTAAAAAACTTAAACAAACCATCACAATGTTTTCAACGATAAATCACTTCGAAACCGTTTTGGGGTGACACCCGAACGTAAAAAACTTAAACAAACCATCACAATATTTTCAACGATAAATCACTTCGAAACCGTTTTGGGGTGACACCCGAACGTAAAAAACTTAAACAAACCATCACATGTTTTCAACGATAAATCACTTCGAAACCGTTTTGGGGTGACACCCGAACGTAAAAAGCTTAAACAAACCATCACATTTTTTCAACGATAAATCACTTCGAAACCGTTTTGGGGTGACACCCGAACGTAAAAAACTTAAAAAAACCATCACATGTTTTCAACGATAAATCACTTAGAAACCATTTTAACCAGGTTATCCATATAATTTTAATTTATAAATTGTGATAACTTATAAATGTGTCCTATAAATGTGTTATTGGTTCAAAAAGAATCTATTCTACTTTTAAAAATTTTTGAGTTATTACGTGAAATAAAATTTTAACAATATTAATCGAATCAACATGTTGAGCATTGAATACCATCACCACAATTGCTCAATAGCTTTGAATATTCCTATAGATACTATATTGACCGTTTTTTACGATATATTATTTAGTATGCAAGCATGATTATTTAATGACCAGGTCTGAAAACACATATGCTGAATAATGTATAGGAAAAGTGGTTTACGTCGATAATGTGGCACCCTTTGTCGATAGGGTGGCACCCTTGAGTTACAATGTCTCTATTCCAAAATTATTTCTAAAATATCCGCTTAACCTTACTACCTAATATATGTTTTACATCTCAAACAAATTAATTGCAAACACCTAAGGAAACTAACAAACAATCAAATTATCGTGTTTGTAAATGATCTAAAAATAATTTTTTTCCTTTATCTTGAAACTCAAAGAATAAATTGAAATAGGTCGTTTTTCAATGGACACAAAAATAATTACTGTGGAATAAAATGGCAGTTATGCAATTACTGCAGTTTTGCAAATTTTTGTAGGTTGATACATACTCATACTGTTTGTTTTCAGTTTTATATATTTATATATTTGAAATAAATGAAAGTCTATCATTTAAAATTACATTTTGTTGGGTTTTAAATCCCTTGGAAATTTCAAACTCATCAAGTGATTCTTTTAAAGATCCTTGGCTACATAAATGTAAAGCCTTCAATTTTTTTTTAAAAGTGGTGTAGCTATTGTTATTAACTACGTAAATGGTTTGCAAAAATAAACTTTAAATTTTGTTTATTTTTCTTCTAATACTACGTTCATATTACGATGAAATCAAGCTCGAAATCACCCAAAATTAAAGATTTCAAAAAACTGTTCACATTATCATTAACATGATTAAGTTTGAAATCTATTTGCATATATTCCAAATCTGTGAAAAAAATTTTAATTTCAGCTATGTTAAAGATATCCAAATAGATTTGTCTGTTTTGTTTTTACTTTTTTTTGAGTCCAAACCTCCATCTAAAGAAAAATTTTTTTGTATGATTCAAAATTTTATTAAAATTTTGCAATAGCCATCTTTTTATTTGAATTCAAAACAAAATATTTGATTTATTAAATGTCACTTTTGAAGTAGGGCTGTATTTTTTTTCGAAAATCAAATGTTCAGGGGTGCTTAGCGTGATTTAGAATGGATTTGATTTAAATCAACTTTCGACATGATTTTAGTTTTGTATGGAAAAATTAATCAAAACAAGCTGATAATCGAGCTGAAATCAAAAATTGTTTAAAATCATGGCAATGTGAACGTAGTATTAGGAAGGTATTCCTTAAATCAGTCTTTAAAACATTTTCTGGTTTTCCCGATGTAAAATTTTTCACAAAAATCACATTTGATTTTGTAAATTATTGAGCATGATTCTAATTGGATATTTAATTTTGGTTTCAATTCTTTATATAAAATATCTTTTAGGATTTCATACTTATATTTTTTTAAATAGTTCCTTATAATATTAGGCTATGATTTGTATATTCTATTTTATCAAATATTATTTATAGTCCAGGAATATTAGGGGTTTCACCCCGGAATGAGAGATAGTCAGCTATAAGCTTGTATAGCACTTTATATAGCATTTTTTGAATCGGGACTTCAGGTTGACCTCGAATGATACTCTAAATAGTTAAACACTGCGCGCGCTCTGCCCTCTATCTCGAAAATGGTACAATATATAAAAAAACGTTTAAACAAAAGTTGTAGATAATTTATTCCTCTACAATATTTATAATACATACAAATAGCATAGAGCCCATAGGAAACGAGATAATTGCAATAAATGTGTAAAAAATGGATTTTTTGACCTTTGACCTTGGAATTTCTGTAGTCGCGGACACCCTACGATAAGTAGGTTTTGAGACAAGATTTAGGGTGCCAAAATAAAAGTTTATACAAATTTATAGCTGACTATCTCTCATTCCGAGATACTTGCCCTTATTTGATTAATTTTCCTGGACTATTAATATAAGTTGTTACAAGGAAATTTAAATAAATTAATTTTCTCGGCGGTGTATTTAGTCGTTAACACAGTGTACTTATTATGAAAAATGTACCTATTATGTATCCTACAAATGTATTTAGAATTAATGCTTTGCTGATACCTATACTATAATTAAAAATATTTTTTTAGATTTCGTTTAGCAAATATCCCAAAAAATAAATATGCCACGAGTTCATACTTTTTAAAGAAAAAGTTGGTTCCAGCAGAGAAAGACCAAATCTATAAATATGTTACAAAACCCGATGATATCCAAGGTTCATCAAAAGAAACTGATTATCACGTTGATGCAACGAATGTTTCAGAGAATATTGGCTCATCTTCGGAAAGTAACAGCAACAATACAGAATTAATAATGATAACCTATGAGGACGAATTAGAAAGGAATAATGAAAATGACAGTGATAATGCCGCTAATGCTTCTACTATCGAATACAGTATTTGCATGGGTGAATCACTTCAGGACTTAAGAGATGTATCACATTGGAATATACTCGTCTCTGGTAATGTTCGCATTGAAATCATAAAAAAAGAAAGTGAACATTTTCAAAATAGAGAAGGGTCGTTTGTTACTGTATCTAGACACGGGTTGGACATAAAAGGTTATGTTCGCCATCTTTCTAAAGAATGGTTTTATAAAATGATGAATAATGGTGAAAAAATTCTACGGCCATGGATTGTTTATTCTCCTGTAAATAATAACTTGCGTCCTGTATTGCTTCTGTTGTCGTGTATTTGCTGTCACCAATAATAATAATACAAAATCAACATTTACTACTGGATATCAGAAGCGGTGGAAACTAAATCCCAAAGTGGCCGACCATGAAACTTCAAATGAACATCTGGAGAATTTTGAAAAGTGGAAATCTTTGGAAATGAGGTTAAAAATTCATAAAACGATACGAGACGCAGCCTTGCAATTAATATATAATAAAAAACAGAAGTGGAAACATCTTTTATCAAGATTAGATATAACTTTGTTTTTATCTAAACAAAACCCAGCATTTCATGGACATGATGAAGGACAAAGTTCTTCAAATAAAGGCAATTTCCTAGAACTAACCAAACTATTGTCAAAGTATGATGTAGTGTTAAAAGAACACATTTTGAATTTGGAGCATGGTAAATCACCAAAAGTATCATATTTGTCACCAGATATACAAAATGAGTTCACAAATGTTTTAGCGATCCACGTAAAGTTTAAGCTTGTCAACGAAATTAAATCGGTTAAATATTTTGGAATTATGTTTGATAGCACACCTGACATTTCACATATTGATCAAATGTCAGAAGTGATTCGTTATGTGAAAATTGATGGTAGTAAAGTGGAAATCAAGGAAGTATTCCTTGGATTTTTTCTTTTGCATGGAAAAAAGCCGCTGATTTAATCGATGAAATTCTTACACAGAAAAAAAAATTGAAGTAATAATAACCTCATCTCGAAAATGGCAGTTTATTATTCATGGAAAGAAAAGATATTTACAAACAATTTCACCGTGATTGGGACAACTACTCAGTACTCAGTAACATTTTCCTGATAACAGAATGAGGTGTAATTAAAATATAAAGTGCTATCCAATATAACAGTAGTTGAATAAAGTTAATAACTATTTCCATGAAAACATATTTCTTTGGCCTTATATCATGAATTTTTCATTTTAAAATTTAAGTATTTGAGATTAATTGAACTATATTTTATTTTCACATAAATATTTCATGTGATTGTCTCAACTGCATCGGCTTATCATTGTACGGTTGTTGAATCAATCTCGTATTTCGATTCGCCATATCTGCCCGCACGGTGAGGTTGAGACAACTGCATTTCGATTGGAAATAGGACATGTTTTTTCCAGTGTAAAAATCTTGAAAATGATGGTATAGATGTTATGAATTGTCACTCCCAAAGGTTATGATAATGCAGCTGTTATGAGTAGTATACATGGAGAAGTGCAAGCTATTATTAAAGCAAAAAATAACAAAGCAATTTTTGTGGGCTGCAAAGATCATTCAATTAATTTATATGGCCAACACTCGTCAGTGGAAGCCATTTTTACATGTTTTTCTGCTTCGACTAGCCGCTGGGAAGTACTTGCTAAACACAACAAAGCAACTGTTAAAATACTCTTAACAGCGCATTGGAGTGCTCATTATGCTGCAGTAAAAGTATTGGCCGAAAATTTTGATGGGATTGTGGCTGAAATTGAGAAGTTAAGTGTACAACAAGAAAATGTAGACACTAGAGGCGCTGCACAGAACCTTATCAATGCAGCATGTGATTTTTCGTTTCTTTGCTATCTTTTGTTTTGGAATGATATTCTAAGAGAAATAATATCTGTGCTCAGATTGGATTGCAAAGCACGGGCTTGAATATTGATCAATTAGCTACAAAAATAGAGTCAATTCATAACGAAGTCTCATTGTAGAAGAGGCAATAGATCTTGCTGCGAAAAAATCGGAGGACTATGACATTCCAATGGAAAGCCGAATTCGTCATAAAAACGCAAAAAACGAACGGGTGGTGAGTTTGCCCCTGATGTTGGACTGACACTGAGAGCTCAACTTAAAAAGGACATGTTGGAATGTCTTGACCGATTCAGTGTTGAACTTCGAAGTCAGTTCAAGATTTAGCTTCATTGTTCGAGGTTGTGCAGACAAACACTTAGCTTTTGGCGAACAGTGAAGAGTTAAAATTATCGGTATCAAAATTTACTGGTTTTTAAGATGCGGTATTGGCAACAGAACTCCTCATAGAGATACAAAGTGTGAGGAGGCATTTAAAAGCGGCCAATGTTACAGTTTCTAACTGGGTGTACCTAGACTTTTTGAAATTAATCGTAGAATGGGATTTTTTAGAACTTCTTCCGAATCTTACGGTCGCACTAAAGTTATTTATGACTATTTGCGTATTAGTGGCTTCGTGTGAGAGGAGTTTCAGCAAATTAAAATTAGTTAAAAATTACTTGCGGGCTTATAATAATAATGCTCATTTGTATTAATTAAAAAAAATTATATATTACGTTTATCGGCTTTTTATTATTATTGACAGTTTTTATTTTTGGGGTGACACCACAATATCCGCCCCGGGTGCCACCCATGCTAGCTACGCCACTGATTGGAAATTAATCGAAATATTTTGCAGTCGTAGATAAAATAGCATCTTGTATTCGCATAGGATGATGGCAATTCTTTACTTGGATGATCCCCTCCACTCACTACGCTCGTTCCGGGAAACTTCATCCTCGTAAAAAATTGCCATCATTCTACACTCATACAATAATCTACTATTCTCAAACTTATTCTTTTTTTTTTTCAAAAATAAAACTTGTTTTTTCCCTAAAATCTAAAACCGACTTTTTCCAAAAACATAATATGAAATATTATATGGTTGCAGCAAACATGCAGCAATTTTTTCTACAACCAAAAAATCAAAAAAAATAATAACATTGAAAGCAGTGATATGCCAGATTTTCAAAATTGAATTTCCCGTTGACGTATCGAAAATACCCGATTTTTCTCGTTTCTTTAAGGAAAAAATCCCTCAGAAATTCCCATCAAGCTTTCAATAAAAATCTACATAAAAATTCAATTATTTATTGGAAAAACTTCAAAAACCACCACAGTTATAATAATATTATTATTAATCCTTCCGACAACTATAAATAGAGGTTCATTTCTGTTTTTTACGACTACATTTGTGTAAGTTATTAGTCATAACTGTTAATTTAACTAATTAATTTTGTGTATTCTATTATATATTTAACTAGTTAATTTGTAGGTAAGTTATTAGTCTTAACTGTTAATTTTGTTCTGTACCGCCCAGAACACAATAAAACAATTTATTTGATTGTATTGAATGTTGAAATAAATTTGATTGTATTTTATAAAAATTTGATTGCAATTGGCATTTTATAAGAAAATCAAAAGCAAATATTTTCGCTCTAGTTAAATAAAAACAGTAAATTCAAACTGACGCGCATGTCCCTCTCTCGAATATTAAAAAAGGCAAAGGATTAAATTGAACTAAATTTCCAAAAGATTGTTTTTTTGTTTCACATAAGTATAAAATTTGATGTCTTTCATTGTAGGTCTTTTCATTTTCAAAATACCAAATAATTAAATATATATCGAAATTGAATCAAATTTATTTAATTGTTTGAAATTAATTATTCAAAAAAATATTATAAATTGAATGTTTTTCTTTATTCGTTTTACTTGTTTAATCAACAAATTTTAAAATAATTTAATTTAAATTAATAAATGTTACTCTATCGGAAGGATAAAACGTTGTATTGGGTTCATGTTTAATGAATTTTATTCTCTCAAATATTTGTATTGCTCGCTCGTGCCTCGCTCACATCGTAAACTTCTCCTTGAAAAATAAAATATTGCATTAAACACTTACACAATAAATTACCATTGTTTCGACTTTTCATAAAACTTGTGGAACAAGATAGTATTGCTTAGTTATTAATATTAAAATTGAGAAGGACATTTTTTAAAAGAAGTAAATATGTCTTGATTTCATGATTTTCAAAAAATTTTAAAATTGTAATAGATCTGGTAAAAAATACTGTAGATAATAAAATAAAATAGTGATGCCAAACATACTAATTTTTTTAATGTGCTTAAAATGCATGAATGCATAGAGAGCCAACCTGTAGTTCCACGTGGTTTTATTTTTCGTTTCACAGGGTCAAAATATTCCTGAAATTCAGATAACATGGTGGTGCTTTGGGGTTTTCGAACATCAGAAGACTGAAATTATAATATTTTAACATCAGAAGGCTGAAATTCCATCGCCAATTTGACAATATTCAAGCTAGTTTATTTAAGTAAAATTATCGGGCGATCGACTCCTTTCTGTAGATTGGTAAAAACCTGGGTGGCGCAACCATTTCAAAAGAAGTTTTAATTTAAAACGCTTCTACTATTAAATGTGAAAAATCCCGCACTTTCCAAGTTTTTACCCGCTTTCCCGTTTTATATGAAATATCCCACAAACGGGAAAAAAATCTCGCAATCTGGCAACACTGATTAAAAGAAATATTTTATTTAAGTTTTATTACTTTTCCACTTTTGGAATTAGAACAGAAAAAATTACATAAATCTAATTTCGACCAATACTTAAATTAAAACCATCTTTTGATAACAAACATTTCTGTAAATAAGGAGAGGGAAGATAGTTTTTGAATTGTAATCACTCAATATAATACATTTATATTATTTAGGGTGGAGTTAAGTAAAGGAAAATAACATAAGCTAAAACGATAAACATATTATTAAAATATAAAATAAAACCATAAAAAAGGTCGTGTCAATAGTTAGTTATTTTCTTATTTATTTTATCTTATTCTTATAACATCAACTATTAGAAGAAATCAACAAAATTTGTCATGCTTAGTTAAAAAAATACCATAAAAATCTACAAAAAAAACATGTCCGCTTTCCCTTTTTAAAAATCGTTGAGAAATTCAAAAACAAAAAAAGGTTTGTTTTCTGCGTCTGGTTTGCCAGAAATGAAATGCTTTTATTTGGATCAATCTATTGAAATTGAATTTTCACACTTCAATAAAAACTAAGTCAAATTCTTGATAAATTCTATTGAAAACTCTCTGCAACAAAAAAATTTATTATGCAATTATTTCTAGGAAATTCTGTAAAATTTCACTTTTTTATACATATATAAATATATATGTATTGTGTTGTAAATTGTTTGGGAAAGGATTATGATGTGTGATTGTATAAACATCCTTATGTTATGATTTTTTGCCTCCCTAGAAATGTTTATTTATGTTAACAAGAATTGGAATTTTATGTCCGCCATAAATTCAATTCAGTTGTTATAATTATAATTCATTTTCAATTCAGTTGTTAAATTGCAGTTCATTTGACCAAAAGTAGAACAACTCCGGTTTCAGTCATCTCATAAATTATCCTTAATTGAAAATATTTTGTTGGTATAACACGATTTTAACCTCAATAAAAAAAATTGTTGAGAGATTAAAAAAGATGGGAATTGTGAAGTTATTAACTAAATTAAGTAGTGAATGCCAGTATGTAATGTAGTATTGGGTAAAACCTTTTTCAGATATTTCAATGAAGGATCTAAGGAATTTACTATTTCTTATTGCAGTTTCATAAACATGGTTATACAAATTTTTTGATGCAGAAGCTTTCATTTTTTTAACATAAATAGTCACCAATCAATCTCGAACTCAAATTAAAATAGCTCGTTACCTAGTTAAAGATCAAATTAACCGTATTGAAAATGTAGTTATATTTTACGAACCGAAATCTGGCGAGCCCGATTTTCAATGACCCCTTTTTGATTTATTATTTTTTTTTAGTAGCATGTCTTCTACATAGTTTTCAAATAATAAAGTGCTGATTAGTTAAAAATACAAACAGCCAAATAGACGAACCTCAATCGGTTCATATACTAGCTAGAGCTCATGTTTTGAAGGCTCATGATTTCAAGCGCAAGCAACAAACACATTTTCTTTATCTTTCTTGACGACATCGTATTTTGTAGTATTATTTTTTTGTTCATAATATTGAAATTCATCTCACGATTTTTTTTTATTAAAGAACAACCTTCAAATAATGAACAAATAAAAAATAGACATAACACTTTTTAAGCATTAAGTTATTGGCTTACTTATTATTACGAAAGATCTATACTAAACATAAGTTAATTAAATCGCATCAACACATTATTGCTACCATGAAACGCTAATCGAAATCTCAACATATTAACAATTAAAGACCAATTAATTAAAATCCATACAATTAGCTTATAATTATAATAATAAAATACGTGAAATGAATCATTTCGCTTATTAACTTTAATTAATTTATAACATCTAAATAGCTAGCTCTATGAAATTTAAATTTAATCCAGTTTACTCATATTATTTGATGAATCAATGAAAGATTTAAGAACTAAATCTCCAACTTGTTTCTGCAAAATATTGTTAATTATTTTTGGTGATTCTATTTTTTGTACAACAGAACGTGAACGTGCAAATTAAGGGAAGAAAATTTATCCTACATCCAAACTAGAGAATGGAACAAAATAGTAGTACATTTTGCTACAAGAGATGGAAACGCTGCTTTTCGTGAGTGATAAATTGTTCATGAGACGCGTTAGCGTCGAGTGGGGCAATTTCACGAACGTAAAATGTTTTATCTCGTGTAGGAAATAAAATTTTTGTATGATAGTAAATATATAAACGATATTTATTAGAAATTAATAAATTAGAAATCGACAAAATTACATTCAAAATACATATTTTATTTTTTCATGGTTGTTTTGTTTTAAAAACTTTGTAAAATTATATGAAAATAGCAAAGCAACTATAATTTGTTATTTTCTTTACACTATAGAGGAAAAAACCCATTTTCACAGGCGATTAAGCATGCTTGAAAAAAGACTTTTCATCTGCTATCATAGAAAAACGATTTTAACTAATGAAGGCAAAGTTAGCAAAACGACTGAAGCGAAAAAATTACCCAAATAAGAGAAAGTGAAAATAATCCATCCGAAATTTCAACGTTTAATTATCAACGTTTGGATTGGACGGCCGAATTGGACGGCCAACAAGCCATAAAAAATATAAATTCAATAGTATTTTCTCGAATTGTGTATCAACTTTGGCTGAATTATTTCAATTTAAAGCACTCCGAATTGGACGACCAACAAACCATAAAAAATACAAACTCAATAGTATTTTCTCAAACTGTCGAATTGTGTCAACTTTGGCTATATTAACCGCAAAAACTCAAACAGTAATGTTAAAAATAATTTTAAAATTGACATTATTTTTATATTAATAGCTATATCTAATTGAATTCAATTGATTTGAATCACAACCTTACATAAATACGTTTTAAGATTTTGTCTCACAAAAAATGCGCCCTCTGTAGTCTTGATGAATGCTTGAAATTTATGTTTGTTAAAAAAAACTACAAAAATACTGCAAGTTTAAAATAAAGAGTTTTTCTATGATTGCAGATGAAAAGTCTATTTTCAAGCAGGCTTAATCCCCTGTGAAAATGGGTTTTTTCCTGAAAAGGTGTAAAAGAATAAAAAATTGTAGTTGCTATTGTATTTTCATATAATTTTACAATGTTTTTAAAACAAAGCAACCATGAAAAAGTAGAAAATCAATTTTGAATGTTATTCTGTCGATTTCTAATTTAAAAATTTCTAATAAATATCGTTTATATATTTACTATCATAGAAAATATTGTATTTCCTGCGCGAGATAAAAATGACTGACGCTTACGGGTCTCGTAAACAAATTCACTCACGAAAAAGCAGCGTTTTCATCTCTTGTAGCAAAATGTACTATTTTGCAAAAACCGCAAATTTACAATTTTTTTGATTTTATTGCAAAAACACTTTTGTACACAAATTTTTAGTGTTGTATATTTACAAAAGAATTATAAAATTAAAAGTAGTAGTCCCTGGGCCCACGCCGATTTCATGTGATGATTACCACATATTTTATACTTCGTGAGGCGCCTGTCCTTGACGAGTCCGAAAACTTTTATTCTGCCATTTCTCTCGATTCGGCTGCTTTTTCGTTCGGCAAGTACCGAAAAAGGCCGATTGCCCGGGATCCTTCCAAATATTTGTTCTTTTTAACTATGGGGGTTGGAAATTTGATTTAGAACAAGAGGGTAACCTTGTCCGACAAAAACTTGTCTGGTCCGACAACCCAAACATACCAAAATGTCAGTTGTCGGACTCGACAATAGCAGACACATTTTGGTCGGACCAGCTTATCCTCCTGTTCTAAAACAAATTTCCAACCGCCACAGTTAAAAAGAAATGTAGTAGCAAATTACAAGATCGCGGGCAATCGGCCTTTTTCGGAGCTTGCCAAATGAAAAAGCGGCCGATTTGAGAAAAATTGGAGAACAAAAGTTTTCGGGCTCGTCAAGAACAGGCGCCTCACGAAGTATAAAATATGTGGTAATAATCACATGAAATCGGCGTGGGCCGATATATTGAGGCATTACTTCTGCCACTCAAGAAAAATTTTCAAACATTCAATTTTTTTTGTAAATTGTGTTGTTGTATGTATACACACGAATTTTTTTTGATAAAACTACGTACAAATTTGTTTAATAAAATCAAAAATAAATTGTTAGTTATTGTTTTGATAAATTATTTTTTTTGAATTGAAAAAAACAGCAAAACAAGGGACTGAAATAAAAACGCGCTGTTAGAAACGTTAGAATAGTTTAATTTCTATACCGAGATAAAAAAAAAGATGCCACACGAATTAATATTAATATCCAATAATCAAACAAAATAAAATGAACTTAAACGTTCAAAAATATGATGACATAGCTTAATAGCCAAAAATAAAATAATCATTCTTTCAAAAATTAATACTTGATTATATAAGAATAGTAGATTCTTGCATAAGCTTAGAATGAAGGAAATTCATCACGAGGATGAAGTATCCCGGACGAGCGTAGCGAGTGGAGGGAATCATCCGAGTGAAGAATTGCCTTCATCCTAAGCGAATACAAGATGCTATTTTATCCACGACCTCAAAATATTTCAAATAATTTCCAGTTTTCCTGTAAAAGTTTATATCGCCATATTGAAATAAATGCATGAAATGAAAAATAAAACAAAACATATTTGTTTATTTTAGATTTTTTATATGTATTATTCTTGTTTTAACTTGCTTATATTACTATACTAAAAAATCAAGTTTTTAATTTGTTAGGGGAATATTTAATAAATAAAGTGGAATGAAATAAATAAAGTGGAATGAAATAAATAAAGTGGAATTTAATAAATAAAGTGGAATGAATACAATTACAATGAAAGATATACGCATGGAAAGTATATATTCTTTAGTAGTCGTGGATAAAGAATTTTAATTCATCTCGCGTATTTTAGTTTTTAGAGTTCCGTTTTTTATACGGAACACTGTTAGTAAGAGTAAAACGTGTTTTTCACATTATTTCGACTATCTCGATTAATATAAATCCGATGAACTTGAAATTTGGCATGCGTATAAAACTAATCTGTCCACACAAGATGACGGGTTGAAAAAAAAAACAAAATGGATTTCGTTTGGTTAACAGGCTTACGATGTGAGGCCTTTGAGAAAATAAATTTTTATATCGAATCAAGTAGGGTATCATATGAAAGGGCTTTACTTCAGTATTTCTAAAAATTATATTTTGGAATTTTACACCCCACCATTTTTTGCGTAAATCTAAATAATAGCGTTTTCTGTATGTTTTCTTTCCTTGATTAGCTCCGAGCCTAAGTAATCGAAAATCTTAAAAAGTATTTTGAATGATAGAAAAATTAGTAAGTTTTTAAAGAAAAATATAGTGAAGTACTTAATAATTATACTTATTAAGGGGGTAGATATGAGAAGGGCTAAAAACATCATTTAAGACCCGGTCAAGTAGGGTGTCATTTGAAAGAGCACCAAAATTAAGAAACATTATAATTTCTTTTAGAATTTTGCGATGCACCATTTTTGAGTTATTCTCAAAAAAGTGCAACAAAAGTTGGGGGGGACCATATACGTTTCTTCGTTGATTGACAGAAAAATTTGAAAAAAAATCATAAAGATAGGAAATTTGATAAACCCTTAACGAAAAATATAGCGAAGCTTCAAGTGATTTTATTTCTATGTGTTTAGGGGATTGGAGTGAGGAATGGTGAAAAAAAGGTTTTTTGACCTGGTCAAGTGGGGTGTCATTTGAAAGAGCACCAAAATTAAGAAAAATCACAAATTTTTTTAGAATTTTGCGATGCACCGTTTTTAAATTATTGTCAAAAAAGTCCTGTTTTTAGTGTTAACACCACCCAAACCCTAAATTTCGTCGTTGATTAACAGAATTGAGTCGTTCCTTAGCTACCATACCATAAACAGCTATGGATAACATTTAACCTAAAGTAATATTTTTTATATCATTTCGATCAATTTAGATGAGATTGAACATTTACTATTGATATTTACGATGAACCATTTATTTTTTATGTGTCTATGGTCTGGCAATATAAACCCTTTACAATACAGCTTTATGTTAATTATTTTGATATTGTTTTCTTTACATTCACGGAACCCTTGACGAGCGAATTTTATTCGCACTTGTCTGACTTTTTTTCTCTTTTTCTTCTTTTTCAAATGAATTGCAACCAAACAAGAAATTTTCCATGTATTCAAAAAGAGACAAAAACAAGTTCCCAATAAGGAAGATTCCAAAATTCTCAATATCCACAAACATACACCCTATATTTATAAATTACGACAAGTTTTTCTATTTCTGTTTTAAATTTATTTTTGCTTGGTCTATGTTCAAAAAGAGGAAATAATTTTCTGTACATCTGACTATATTTAATTATTTGAATGAAAACGATGACGTATTAAATTAAATACTGTACTGTGTGTATAAAAATTATAATAAAGGAAAATATTATTTGTGTTGAGAAATGTAACACAAAAAAATGGGCTCGTCCGTAGTTTATTTTAATGAACTTTTGTTCGTTGTACCAAGGAATGTATGATTTTGCATTACAGTTAGTGTTATATGATGATTTGAATGACAATCAACGTAATTGATTTTCATGATTGACTGTGTATGTACATGACCTACTGCCAAATTTTATGATTGATGTTTAAATGTTTATCATCAGTCAAGATGTAACGACGGACTATTTCCAATATTCACTCTAAAATAATATACAAAGAAACTCGCTAAAAATTTGTTATTCTATTCAATTGTAATAAGCGTAGGGACATTTGTTTGTACTACTAAATTAAACAAAAAAATGAACCAAAAAAATATTATTGTGTAAATTTAAAATATAGAGAAAAAATGTAAATTTTTATTACAAAAAAAATTAAATTATTTATTTTGACGGTGATATCGAAGTTTTTATTTAATTGAATATTATAAGTCTTAGTGAAAAAAATGTTTGATAAATCATTAAACAAAATGAAAATGAAAAGTGAATCTAAAAAGATCACAAGTTGAAATAAAGTGAAGTAATAATGGTAATAATTCCGCACCGTTACATGTTATATGCAAATACATATGTATAAATTTAATGTCAATCAACAAGCAACTAAAAAAGTTAATGATAGTGCTGAGCTTCGGATTACAAATGATTATTGGCGTGTAAATCGATCAAACTATGAGGAATATATTTCGAATTGACAAATCTAGTTTAGTTTGGTCAGTTCATGGTGCTTTTGAAAAAATTACGTTTATTAAAATGAATTACAGCCTACAATCAACATTTTAATTCATAGACTGGTTTTGGAAGAAGACAACATTCAAGAAATTAATTAATGTAAGCCTTTTAGTGTTTTGAATTATATAATTTTTGATTTATTTTTGTAGAACTGAATTATTTTATCTGTTAGCTAATTAAAAGTTTCATTACATTATTCAAATTTCAAAGTGATTCATAAATAAGAGATTTGCAAGTGCAATACTTGTTTGTCATAGATTCAGTTTTCCGGCTTAATATTACGGTGTAATATTATTATTCGTGTAAAAGTCCACAATTTCGTAACAAAGATTGACATTCATGATTAATCGTTTAGCACTATAACGGAAATATCAATTTGTTCTTACACTCAAAAATACTAAGTCAATTTTCCAATTTTGTTTTATAAATATATACAACACACAAAATGTTTTTGAGTTCACCAAGAATAAATAAAAAAATTTTTGCATGAGTTGTATTTAAAGTCTCATATATCATCTTTAATTATAAAGGCTAATTTCCTTTATGCTATTATTAAGCTTTATATAAAGCTATTTATACATACTTTGTCGAAGAAAACATTTAAAGCTACAAACGACAAATCACGATCTACGTGAACAATAGCGCGAATGACTACCGTCTTACCGCGAACATAAGAAACGGTTCTTCTATTCGGCAAACAAAATATTAGTCTGATTTTAATTTTGGTCAAACAATAAACAAATTGGTCAAATAATAATGTTGGTCAAAAAGTAAACAATAAAATATGGAGGTGCTGAAATCTCACAGCTCTGAAATATCAAGACTTCGGTCTGGGTTAAGGATTTTGATATAGTTTTCGGCAAAAAACTTTTATGAGGACATGGTGTTTAGTTTTGGGCAGCGATGTACATATATCAAACATAACTCTTTGTTAAAGTACAAATATTTTTTAATCTCTGTTTAGAAATTTATTACAGAGCTAACACGAAACATCAATACGTTGCCGGGAAATTATAACAGATCATAAATTAACAAAATTTAGTGAAAAGATGATACACTCAGCAAACTACTCAAAAACCTCTCCATTTAGCGTTTCCAGAAAATATTACAAAATCACAAATTAATATTTCTTTCAAAATACCAAAAATATTGTAAACATTAAATAAAATCAAACTTTTTCAAAATTCCAAAAATATTCCAAAAATTAGAATAAAATCAAATATTTAAACTTTTTCTAAATTCCAATAATATTCCAAAAATTCTTAAAAATTCAAACTTTTCCAAAATTCTAAAAATATTGCAAAAATTATTACAAAATCACAAATTCAAACTTTTTTCAAAATTACAAAAATATTTCTAAAACTATATAAGAAATTCAAAAATTTCCATGTCCAATTTCATTTTCAATTACATTTACGTCATAAAAACAGCTACATTTTTTTCCAAAAAATTGGCTAAAGAATAAATGAAATCTTTCTTTTGACACACTTGACAACATTTTTTTGACAAACTTCTAATGCAATAATCTAGATTTTGGTCTCACATACCAATCCCGAATATCGAGATTTCTACAAATTCAATGTTCCTACTCGTAATCAAAAAAATATGAAAGTTTCCTTGTTTTGACACACTTCCGGTGCAGTTATCGAACACATCGTCCTTTCGGCTCTTTCCATTGCGTAAACCAATTTTTAGAAAAAAATTTTGAAATTCGTCCACAGTTTTCTAAATTTCGTAGGTTGTGACGGCCGACCGGCCGACAGACAGACATACATTTTTTTTTGCTTCTTGCTTTTGCTTGCCTAAAACGTCGAGAAATGCCAAAAAAGTGGGGGTAAGAATTTCACTTTTAGCTCATGAATGTAATACTTATGTCTTTCAGACCGAGTTAATTGCATATAAAATATGTGTCACATATTATTTTTTAATAGTAAAATTATACATATTGATCACATTAATTCAGTCCATTAATTTCAATTATATTGGTATCTTTCAGTCCTTCGAAAATGTTGGTGAAATTATTTTGAATAAAAGAACCGATTCTTTTATTCAAATTCGTTCTTCTATTTGATCAAAAGAACCAGTTCTTATGTTCGGGGCAAGACGGTATTTCTTTTAAACGAATAAAAGAATAGGCGGTTCACCTATTCAATTAGAAGAACCAGTTCTTTTATTTGAAATTTTTATACAAACTTTATCACTGCCATCTCTATAGTTAGTAAAACTATATTACATATATTTCTTTTTACACAAATTTAATAATTATTAATTTTGAAATACCATTTTCTTTTAATATGTTTATATTGTATTATGTTAGCTATGGTCATTATGGACTTGTAAGTTTCATTGACGTTAAAATTATTTAAATTATTTATAAAATTTCAGGACTGGTGCTTTTATTTGAAAGATCTTTTATTCGAAAAAGCAATAGAACTTTCAAAAAGGATTTTTATTTTCAAAATTGAATATAAGAACCGGTTCTTATGTTCGCGGTAAAACTGTAGCTATACATTATAACTTACTAATTCAACTTCTTAAAAAAATAAAAATTGAAGATCCAAAATATAACTTTAATAATATTACATATGAGCAATTTCACGAAGATTCAACAACGTTTTGACTTGACCGCTAGCACCGCTAAGCACCCCTAAGAAACCTTAACAAGTATTTTCTCATTACTATTGCCAGTGGTATATGATCTCATTACATATATGAACAAAAATAAAAAAATTACAAATCAAAAAAACAGGATAACAGGATGCCGTGTTTTCATTGATTAATCCCGACAAATTCGACAATCCCATAATGCCTAAATTTTCTTTCATTAATCCCGGGAATTCGGGATCATAAAAATGGGTCGGGGTCCCGGGATTGCAATCCCTAGCTTTTAAATCCATTTCTGACCAATGTCTGGAAAATTAATGGGTACGAATACATTTTTATGAGTAAAGCGTTTGCTGGTAACATATAGATGGCGAATTTTAGGCTTATTGCTGGCTTAGAAGAATTACTATTTATTGTAATGAAATGAATAGAAATAATAATTAACTGATTTAGATTTTAATGTGACATAGAAGATTTGGTTGGCACAAAATAGGTTTGGATTTATCAGCTTTATTTCACCAGTGCATAACCCATACAAGGTTGTACAACTTGTCTATTAACGGTCCATTACTGGCGACCAGTAATGCAGTAATGGCCGAGTACTGGCAACCATGACTGGGCCATTAACATAATTTTACTGGATGATAACTTCGGACAATAAATGGCTGCCATTGATGGGCCAGAGAATAAAAAACAGCAATTTCCCATACAAGGTTGTATACAGTTGGCCCAGTAATGAACCGATAATGATGATCAGTATTACAGCAATGGCGTAGTACTGGCAACCATGAGTGGACCATTAAAAAAAATATAAAATATTACCATACGCAAATTTAAATAAATTAAATACAAAAAAATTAATAATAAAAATATCTAATGAAAAATAAATTTACAACTTATTCTTATACCAACCTCGTCAATATTATCATAGTCTTTTAACCGAACGATAACTAAACTATAGGTGAAAATTTTTCAAATATATATTTCTAAAATGGAGTGAATTTTAACCAAATGACATATATAGATCGGGCAATTCTTGGTTGCAGTACTGGCCCAATAACAATGGCCAATTAATGTTAACCGATAAAGTGCCATTGCTTGGCCATTTAAAATTAACTGTTCCATAAACCGTAGATCGGCCGATTCATGGTTCCAGTAATGGCCCAATAACAATAGCCAATTAATGTTTACCATTCATAGGCCAGTGATTTGCCATTCAACGTTAACTATATACTGGCTATTCTCTGTAAACCATAGATCGGACGATGAATGCTTCCAGTACTCTATTCAGTCCAATAACAATAGCCAAGCACTGTTAACCATTAATGGGTCAGTGCTTGGCCGTATTTCAAAGCCTGGCAAACCCTGCTTGGGAATATAACTACGTTAATAAAATCTAAAAATAGTAGTCATTTATCTATTAGACGATCAACATAACTTTAACTAACTTTTGTTTTGTAATAACTTTCCTAATCTATAACTACTATAAAATTGTCAAAACATAATTTTAAATAATTATTTTAATTCAATGTAAAATTTAATTGCTATATATAGAAAAAACAATAATGTGAATTTTATTTTCTAGTATAAAATTAATTTGACGGAAAGCTAAACAGCAATAATGATATTTTTTTTGTATTGTTCTTTTTTGTTAGTTTTTTAGATAATTGAAAATTTTACAACAAAATTGATTTAAGAATATAAATAAATATGTTTTCCCAAGATTTATGGATTGTATGACAGTTTTTTAAAATTATAATCAACTGTTGCCATGCAATTCGAGATTGATATTTAATTGACCTTGTTTGACTTGAGTTAAGTTTGACGCTGTGTTCATTTTATTTTACAGTAACTTGTTTATATAAAAATAAGCTTATTATTAAAACTTATCACTATACATAATTACTTTGAGGCTCATTTTTCCTGTTCTTTTATAATTTGAAGCTATAGATGTGCTGCTGAACCTCCGCTAATGTGTCTTGCAAAAACTAATTCTACGCCCACAGCTATTTATAATAATACATCAATTCAGTTCTTTATTATGTTATTGCGTTTGCCTCCATCCCATACAAGGTTGTACAACTGGTCCAGTAATGGTCCATTATTGGCAGCCAGTAATGCAGCAATGGGCGAGTACTGACAACCACGACTGGGCCATTAACATAATTTTACTGGATGATAACTTCGGACAATAAATGGTTGCCATTCTTGGGCCAAATACTGGCAACCATGACTGGGCCGTTAAAAAAAAATATACTTTATTATCATATGTCAATTTAAATAAATTAAATACAAACTAATTTAAAATAAAATAAAATGACGGAAAAAATTCAAAACTCTCCATACAACTGGTTCAGTTGCAGGAATGGCTGAGTAATGGAAAACTCCGCCCTGACTCCGCCATTAAAAAAAATATAAAATAATATTTTTTATACATAAATTTAAATAAATTATTTACAAAATAATTAAAATAAAATAGAAATGAAAATAAATTAAAACATATACCATCCTTTTCTATATTACCATAGTCGTTCAACCGACAAGGCGATAACTAATCTATATGTGAAATTTTTCAAACTATGTATTTCTAAAAGGGATAATACTCTAGTGAAATTTAAAAAAATGACAGATCGGCAAATTCATGGCTACAGTACTGGCCCAATAACAATAGCCATGTAATATTTACCATTCATGGGCCAGTGCTTGGCCATTCAAAGGTAACAATATACTGGCTATTTTCTGTAAACCATAGATCGGCCGATGATTGGTTCTAGTATTGGCCCAGTAACAATAGCCAAGTACTGTTAACCATTAATGGACCAGTGCTTGGCCGTATGTCAATGTCTGGCAAAACCTACTTGGGATAGTGTCAATCCGATCCTTATCTCCAATGTTTAGATTTATCTCCCACTTGCATTTTTATTTATATTTACGACTTGTTGAAAATCATCGGCAACTCAAGCTTTGCAAAATTTACTAAACATCACAAAACGTTCGTACGCTCTATAAAAGTACGAACAAATAAATCTAATATTTTTGTTTTAATTTAAGTATAGGAAATTGGATATTTTCAAGGTATATCCAACTGGTTCGAGAAATTTTTATAAAGCCGTTAAGGCTGGTCAGGGAAATTTTTGTAAGTCTTCTATACCTCCTCTTATTGATAGAGATATAACTGTTATTGACCCTAAAGAAAAGGCTAATTTATTGGGTAACTGTTTCTCGTTAAATTCTACGTTAGTGTAACCCAATTTCCAACATATACCAATTCTTAGAGTTTCTAACAAAAAGGGGCGGATCATTTTTCGTAAAAACATAATCCGGAAAATGCTTTTACAAATTAATACTAATAAGGCATCTGGTCCTGATAGTATTCCTTCTATTATTTTTAAAACCTTTGATAAGGAGTTATAGCACCAATCCTCACTAAAATTTTCTATTTATCATATAAGAAAGGGATTTTTCCTGATATATGGAAAATGGCTAGTGTACAGCTAGTTCCAAAGAAAGGTACTAAAACAGATCCAAATAACTACGGACCCATATCAATTTTGTCGGTTGTTTCTAAAATAATACATTAATTTTAATATTATGAGCTTCTTTCGGTTGTCATGCATATATGGAACAAGTCGCTTGAAAACCATGGCGAAACTTTCGGTGTAGCTCTTGATATTGCCAAAGCATTTGACAAAGTATGGCACAACAATTTTATATGCATTTGAGATGCTACGGCTTAGACGAGCAACTTATTTCTATGGATACAGAGCTTTATATCTGAGCGTAAATTTCGTGTTAATGTTGATGGTGTCTCATCAGACAGTTTTTCAACAAATGCTGGTGTTCCACAAGGTTCCGCTTTATCACCTACTCTTTTTCTTCTCTATATCAATGACTTGCTATGATTCAACAGTTAATCCCATCCATAGTTTTGCTGATGATAGTACAATTCATGCGTCTCTTGAAATGCCAAATCTTTATGCACCAGCAACATACTTAATATTGCTAGACCCAATTTGATAGAGTCAATAAACATTGATTTAAAAATAATCTTGGGGTGTTGCTAACAGTATTGAATTCAACACGAGCAAACTCAAGTTTGCCATTTTTCTAGGTTATCAGCACCTAATCCGTTTTCATTAAAGTTTGATTCAAATGACCTTGAAGAGAAAGAAACTGTTAGACTTCTAGAAGTTGAGATTGAAAATAATATGAAATGGAATTCTCATATTTTCAGCCTAGCTAAGAACGCTGTTCAAAAATTAGGATTTTTGGGTCGTTGTCGTAAGGTTTTTAATAGCAAGCAGCTTCTTTTAATATATAAGTCATTTATTCGTCCCTGCATGGAGTATTGTTCTCACATTTGGGGTGGAGCCTATATGTAAGTAGTTTGAAATGTCTTGATTCTATACAGCGGAGAGCTGTTAAATTGATCGGCAATTTAAATCTTACTAACGAGCTTGATTCCATGCAACATAGAAGAAATGTTGCTGATTTGACGGTATTTTACAAATACATTATGGATGAATGGGCATCTGCAGGGATCAAATCGAATTTATCTGAACCAGCAAACTTTGCGCTTTACTCCAGAGCATCAAGAGCAGCCCATTCTTTTACGGTTAGTGAAACAAGATGTAGAACTGTCTCACAGAGTCTCACATCTCTGGAATGCCTTACCGGCGTGGGTCTTTTAATCCTCAAAACTTTAAAATCAACGTGAATAAATTCCTAAAAGAAGATTAATTACTCTCGAGAGCTAGCTCCCCAATATCTTCAGATATTCAAAGACGGTAACCTATAATTTATTATGGTTAACACTAAACAAATGCCTAACTTTGAATAAAAAAAAGGTAGTGCAAGCGGTTATCTTAAACATTGCAGCTCCCTTTGACACTTTCGTGCATGGTACTGATCGATATGAGGATGAATAGAGAGAGAATTTTTGTTGAAATTCGAATAAAGTGAGGGGATCGCCCCAACATATGGATTGTCATTTGGTTGTGTTTTCTTACTAGTGAGACTTCAACGTGAGATTTTTAGTTTGTTTGTATAAGTCAATCCAATATATTTTGTCTTGCTTTCACCTATGTAGAAAATATTGTTTGTTGCTTTTGAGAATTGTCTTCAACTCTCCAAGTGAGAAAATTAAGAAAAACATTACGTGAGGTAGCTCAATGTTAATTATCAATGTTAACCTCTACAACAACAAAATGACCATTCTGCTTATTTCAACTTTAAGTTCTGGCATTCGGATGGTGTGTGAGTGGTTGATTGATAAAAACGCATGAGATCTTCATGAAACTTTGGTATATGATCCAGGTTAACTTGAAAGATCTGCACTGAGAAAAAAACATGTTTGGACATGTTTGCGACCAATATATACATGTTTCAGTAAACCTTAATATGGTTAAATTTTAATTTTTAAACATAATAGTTTAAATATATTACAATAATATGTTTATTTTAACTATATTAAATTTGTCACAAATATGGCATGTTTAAAAAATCTACCTAAATTATGGTTACTAGAATTATGATTCTTAGAAACATATAATTGTAAACAAATTTGGTTTCGAACAAAACTAATTATTATTGTTACAAACATTCCTTATCTTGCTATAGTAAAATTAACTATAGTATGATGCCAAATAACATATGTTGTCTTTAAAGTTCTATTTAAACATGATTATGTTTAATATGATTGCTATGCAAATAATAAAATATATTTAAACATAAATGAAATTTTTGGTTCTTTAATTTTTTCAGATACATATTTAAAATTGAAAAATATAACTTTTATTTGAACTTATATCAATTTATTATCTAACCGTATAAAAGATAACATATTATATGACATTTCATGGAAGGACATATATGCATTTGTTTGCCATTATTATTATATTATTCAGAATTTTATTTTGAATACCATTTTTGAATTTGTTTAAAAACATAGAAAATAACACTTTAACGTTGAATTCTAACATATTATGTTTGAATTCTAACATATTATGTTTAGTATTCATAATCAAACATATTATGTTTCGTATTCTTAATCAAATATATTATGTTTGAATAAGATTTCCAAATATGTTATTTTTGTTACGACCATAAATATAATGGACACAAAAATATAATATTTGAAAAGCGAGCATGTATATGTATACATGTAAATGTATATGTACTCTTAGCCAAACATTACATGTTTGGAATTGTTTAGAAGAGATCTAAACAACTTGCTCAGTTCATTTAGTTTCGTACATTCGTTGAGTTTAGTACTTTTTTTCGTGTGTTATTTTTTATCGTTATTGGGAAATGTGAATTTAAGCCAGTAAATTTAATTAAAATAAAAAAATTATTGCATTTAAATATATCTATTTACATAAAATAAAAAACCATTTCTTAATTTTTGTGTAAAAATAATAAGACTAAATTAAAATAATAAATAAACTTTAAAAAAAAAATAGAACCGACTTCAGAAAAAACAAAAGAGGCACAAAAAAGTGAAAAATAACTCCATTGTTGCTTTTAGAAACAAAAATACGTTACATTTTGATTAATTTAATTTAATTATACTTACTATAGGCAAAAAAATTACGCTATTAAACAAAGTTACTATATTAAAATAAATTATTATAGTTATTATAGTTGTTATAATAGTTATTATATTTTAAAAGTTATTTGTAGTACAAAGCTGTTGGAAATCGGTGCCAAGCCCGAGACATATTAGTCGGTTTTTCGTCAATGTGGCACCGACTTCGAACAGTTTTGTACTACAAATAACTTTTAAAATATAATAACTATTATAACAACTATAATAATTATAATAAAAAGTAACTATTTCAATATAATAACTTTGTTTAATAGCGTAGTTTTTTGTCTAAAGTAAGGTATAATTAAATTAAATTAATCAAAATGTAACGTATTTTTGTTTCTAAAAGCAACAATTGAGTTGAAGTCGGTTCTATTTTTTTTTTAAAGCTTTTTATTTTTTTATTTTTAGTGTAGTCATAAAGCAAATGTTGGCTAGAAAGCGTTCTAAAAGTAATAACTTCAAATGTCAGAAAAACTTTCATCAGTGACAATCTATTAATTATGGTTTTGCGATTTTTGGCACAAACGGCATACATATTTCCCGTCATAGAAAATCATTTAGAAAAATAGAAGAAATAGAAAGAAATAAGAAGAAATTAAAATAATAAAAATAAGAAGAGCAAAGTTATTCCACATATAATATGCTTGCGCTAAATATAATTTTTTAAATAATATGTTTGATAGAACCTTATAATGTTTCTAAAGTATAGTTGCGGTAAGCATAATTAATATATTAACACTAAACATATTATGTTAAAATAACATGATTGACGGCAAAATAGTATGGTTACTGATTATGTTTTATTTGATCATATTATGTTTATAGTAAACACAATAACAATGGTTCAAGTAAACATGTTACATGTTTGTCATTTTCTAAACATGTACATGTTACCAGCAGAATATGTTTGGGGTAACCATATTAATTTTCTCAGTGTGGATTCATTTCAAAATTGGACAAAATGGCGTAGGGTCGAGCACACCTAAATGTTTGAGTCTTCCAATACTTCTGCGTACCAACTTCCGGTTTGTCACTTCCGGTTAAAAATTTTTTTTTAAATGTTTACGCCTACTGTAGCCTACGGCTACAAATGATTTTCATGAAACGTTGGTTATGAGATAGATTTTGTTAGCTTTTGGAGTACATTGAACAAAGGGTTGGAAATCCACCATATACAACCAGTGATTTTTCACTATGTTTTTTTTGTTTGTTGGGAGCATATAACATTCGTTCGTGACTGAATTTTGATGACACTTTAAAAAAACATGCACATATATGTGTGACAATGAAATGATTAGCTTCTGAGCGATATTGAACAAAGTGGTGAGGGGTCCTCAGAGCACCTGTTTCTGGAAAGTTCAATAACATCTGTACCTGAAAATCGAATTGGATGAAATACAATAGCACATAAGCATTTATTATGGTTCACAACAGTTGGCATCCCCCACTTCCAGTTTTTCACTTTCGGTAAAAATATTTTTTTTGCATTTTTTTCAGTGTCTTTATTGACACTACAGCCTACAATAATGAAGTGATTATGATGAAGCTTATATGAAACAAATTTCAATTAGTGTGAGAAGATAATGATCAACTTTTGGAACACATTGATCAAAGTGGCGGGTGGTTCACCATACAACTGCTGATTTTCACACTGTTTTTAAAGTTTGTTGCTACTTGCTAGCATACAGACTTCGTTCATTAACCAATTTAATTTTGATGACACTTTACAAAATATAGAGATTTAAATGATAAAGAACTGATTAGTGTTTGGACGATATTGGGATAAGTGGTAACTTGTGGTCACTCCAGTAAGTGGCCACTTCAATTTAACATCAGTGCCTGAGAATTGTTTTTAATCAAACTTGGTATATATTCTTAGAGTATAATTTGTAACAGTTCTTCTCTCCAACATTCGGTTAGCACTTGCAGTAAAAAATTTTGTTTACTTTTTCTATTCGTTACAACAGAATTTATGTCTGTTGGAATATTACAGTTTCTTTAATGTTTTTATAATTAGCACTATACGCGAAATCAATAATAACGGTTAGCCATTAAAAGTATCTGATGGTATTATTTCACTATATATATCCAGAACATTTTGTTGTCAGAGCTGTGGTGAAGTTAGCCTATAGCCTACATAACTGCAAAATGATTGATTGTCATCTCACTTAAAAATGTAGTACATGTTCCCAAATCTGAATGAACATTTATTAATATGTGTGTAGATTTTTTATGGGGTAATTGAAATAGAGCAATAAGAGATACTATTTCTGAAGAAAAGGAAAATACTTATTTTGTATTTTGATTGTTTTTTGATTCAAATGAAACTGCTTTTGATATCACGTGATGAGAATGTTTATGAGTTATTGGCCGCGTATTAAACCAACGTATATTTAAAAGGAAGCAGAAATATGAAATGCACGCGGTAAAAATTCGATCTACTGGCGTGATCGAAAGACAATGTATTCTTATCTTTGATCAATATATGATTATATTTTGACTAAATCAGATACGATTAGATTATTATATATTGAACGTAAAACTTTTACTAATAATAAACCAAGTATCTGGAGCAAAAATATAAATTTTCAATAATTATTTATTTTCACAAGAATTAATTGTTTAGTGTTACATATTTTAATTATATGAATATAAATGTGAATATACAAAAATCCAGAAAGTATCTTACGCATATTTATTTTTAAATACATCATCATAGGTGATATGGGTGTTGGTAAATCATATCAACTACTTTAACTTACTGATAAACCTTTTCAACAGGTTAATGATTTAACAATAATGTGGAATTTGGAGCCCGAATTATAACAGTTGAAGGTAAACAAATGAAATCACAATTATTGGATACATTAGGACAAGAAGCCTTCAGCTCAATTACCGGATCTTACTATCGTAAAGCGGCTGGGACATTATTGGACTATGATTCAACAAAAAGGGAAACTTTGAATCAAGCTAACCATGGTTAGAAGATACAACACAGCATTCTAATTCAAATATGGATCTGTTTTAAGAAATTAAGGATATTAATTGTTCAAGGTTCAGTTCAGGTAAATTGTTTTTTTTATATTATAATTTTGTATTAAAATTACCCAATCTTTTTATTATTACATCATGTTTCCAATGGTGTGTAAATTTAAAAAAAATAAATAAAAATCTCCCAATCAATATTTTCACGTATTACATAGAAACCAAAATTTCAAAATAGTTATTTATTTATCTAGAACGAAAAGTGAAACTTTAAAGTACGAGCTAGTTGTTTACGGCCGAGGCGTCTAGCCGATGCCGAATTTACTAGTGAGTATCTTTAAAAACACTTTTCGTATGAGGTAAATACAAGATTTTATTTCATACTGGAAATTTATTAAAATAAAAAGAAATGAGTTTTAAATTTCGCTCAAAAAGTTGAACTTTTACGTCCTAGAACTTTATAAAATTTTATAAAGTCCTAGGACGTTAAAGTTTAACGTTTATGGTACAAAAAGTTGAACTTTAACGTCCTAGGACTTTATAAAATTTTATAAAGTCCTAGGACATTAAAGTTCAACTTTTTGTACCATAAATAATCCGAAAAATGTCGTTTTAGATATCAGTATGAAATAAAAAAAATTTCGTTAGTTAAAAGTCTTATTTAACAAAAGGTGCGTTCGATTTGACTGAAACAACTGAAAAAACAACAACAATTGCATTTAATTTTTCAGTTGTTTCAGTTGCTTCAGTCAAATCAAACACGGCTAAAGTTTACAATATCTTAATTGTGAAATTTTACTAGTTTTTTTGTAGAGTAGATGACAAGAATACACCACACAGAAACCGGCCTCAAACCGAAGGAAAATATTTTGCATCGATTGAGGAGGCCGAATTTTTTATAAAATTTCTGCACCACCTGAAATGCATTGGCTCAGAAAATTTTGAATCGGTTTCACTATCTGCGGGATAAAACTAGACACTCGAGATGGTTGAACAAGATGGCATATCATATCCGATGAAATGCTTTTTTATGACGTATAGACAGAAATGGTCGTCTAGCTTGTATTTATAAAATTACACGCGGAAGAATCGGGTGTCATATCATCATGATTCTTTTTCCTCCATTTTTTTAGGCTGTAATTGTACATTTCTTAAAAAATCTGATCTCAAAAAATTGACCACTGTTAGCAATGCCAAGTGATGCCCCGACCGGAAACATCTGCAAAAAGGTTTCAATCCAGCACAGGTTATATCTATAATACCTCACATCATTATTACAAAAAGTTTACTTTCTAAATTTTATACAATTTTCTATAAAATCTTTATGAATCACAGAGAATTGAACTAATCAAATTTTAAATGGTTTCAGGAAAAAATGATTAATAGTTAAAATTACTCAACTCATTCTTAACCTTCAATTTATTGTATATAAGAAAACAAAAAGCTCACATCATTCCACAATACATAATCTAAACGTAATTTCTTTCCAAAAAAATAATGTTTAAGGTTAACATTGAAAACTTAAGTCAATAGAATAAACAACTACATATTTAAATGCATTTCTTTAATAACAAATACGTAATAAAAGCTATAAGCATAAAATAATAATTATTTTTTTTAAATTCGATCGTCAAAAAAAACTTCTTTCGTATTCTCCTCCATATCTTTTGCACAAAAATAAAATTAATTTAATTTTGAAAACAAATAATACTTAATTTAAATAATAATAAAAAATAAATAAAAAATATATATATTATATATAATGAAAAAAAGAAAGAAGAAATAACCTTGAAATATTATTGTAAAATGTAATTATTTTGCAATCATGACTTCATTTTACATATATGTTTTTTTTCGATTTTATTTATGTATGTATTCGAAATAGGGGAAAAGCTGAGGTATAATAAAATAAATAATAACAATAATAAATATTTAATAACTGTTTTTATTAAAAACAATTACGATTATTATCATTACTTCAGCGGTAAAATAGTGAATAAACTAGCTGCGATGTCATTTGTTTAGTGTTGGTTTACTTGTAAGCATTATTTGTTTTTGGGTGTTATAATAATATACATACCTAATGAAAACGTTGTGCTTAATTGGCTTACAAGTTAAGACTGTAACAGTAAAGGAGACGATTTAAGAAGATGAAACAAGCAAAACACTTCCCGAAGCTGGAAAGTAATCGAATTTGGTTTGATTTAATATAGCTTTTTCCTTAAACTTCAAATCGTTATATTGTTGTATGTATGTAAACTATCAAATAATAATAATTAATAAGTATCAGTAATTTTGTATTAAAATTTACTGCAAAAATAATAATAATGCAACTATAGTAAAAACTACTTAAAGACAACACAAAACAATCTTGATTTGCAAGAAATAATAATTATTTAAAGTTTTCGAAATTCAAATCAGCTGATCACAACTGTCAAGTTTTTTTCAGGAAAAAAGGTCTATATGTTAAAATTTAGGAAAGGAAGTCAATCAGCATCATGAATGCCGGTCAGATTGTTATCGTTAACGATAATAAATGGCTATTATATTAAGGTGACCAGACGTCATCTTTTGAAGATGACAGTCATCTCTTACGAACGATTACCATCTTTTAAAATAATGCCATCTTTTTGTCATCTTTTACAAAAATGAGCATCTTTGTCATCTTTTTATCATATCGCAACTTATGAATTAATAATTATCAAAAGTTGTCAATGGGGAATGAAAAACAATTTGAACATAACCAATTCAATCATTTTGATAATTAATGCATTGCTTATTCCTAAATTTCAAAACATATTAGAATTTCTTTTTGGTCTACCAGGACCAAACGCATCGGTGGAAAGAGTATTTTTATTTATTTAGTAATGATATACGGACAGTTAAAAAGACTCAAATTCGATTAAATTTATTTTATTTTAATAAACGAAAAAAATCAAGCGCAGAAATATTATAAAAGACCCCAATGAAACCCTCTTGAAAGAAGTCCATAAGCCAAATTTATGTATGAATAAGAAAATATGTCCTTTTTTGCGAAATAAATCATTTTTAATATTTTAATAAATAAAATTAATAATTTTTGAATAAATTTTATTTTAATTTTCCATGGAATTTTTATTTTACTAGATGGTTGACCCCCCCATAGGGGGGTTAGCAGTTATATATTGACAAAAATTTGTCATCTTTTGGTTGGAAATAATCTGGTCACCTTATATTATATATAAAACTATAAGAAATCACAAACCAACATTTTATGACGCTATTTAATAATATGTATTAAATATGTACCGTTATGGGCCAGTGCACCTTAAAAAAAAGCCCAAGCGGCACGTATATCCGCTAGAAATAGGTAGATTTCGAGATCAGACAGTTTTGTGTGCCAGTAGAATCTGATGTATCAGATTAGTTTAAACAACACAAACTAATTTCAAACAGATATCGAACAAATTTTAAAAAGAAAATTAGCTACATATAAGCAAAACTATTTTTGCAACTAATTTTGCAACAAACAAATATCAAATCTACCACAGAACATGTGTGTGACAATTTATGACACAAACCTACGCTATATCATTTGTCGTCCAATTACTGCAAAATATCAATTTCTTCTATTCAAACCTTTTTATTTTTTTTTCATTGACTGTTATAAGGTTTTTGCAAATTGTAATTATGGATTGTTGCAAACTTTTTTGTTAAAGCCAACAAGTCAAAAACCTCTAATTGCAGAGGTTTATATTTATAAGAAACGGATTAAAATGTTTCCACAGATTCTAAATTTATGAAGTTTTTAAAAATATTAGTATCCAAACGGCCGTTATAACGGATTAAAAAAACGATTTTTTTTCTAGTATAAAGCCTCTAGTTATTTAACCTTGTGTCAGATTTTTCTGATTTACGTACTTGTCCAAGATATTAATAAAACACACATGTTTACGAAAGGTTTTTTGATCTGGCTTCACAAATGCGACCGTGAGAGTGCCGGTTGATTCAAACGCATTTTGTGTTTGACAAGCTTTTTTGTTGGGGCCGCTCACTCAGAGACCTCCAACCGCAGAGGTCTTTTTTTGAAAGAAACTGATTAAAAAGGTTTCAAAGATTCTAAATTTATGAAGTTTTTAAAAATATTAGAATCCAAACGGCCGTTATAACGGATCTAAAAAACAGAGTTTTTTTCTAGTATAAAGCCTCTAGTTTCTTAACCATATGTCGGATTTGGCTGATTTACGAACATGTCCAACATATTAATAAAACTCACATTTTTCAAAAAGGTTTTTTGATCTGGCTTTACAAATGCGACCATGAGAGTGCCGGTTGTTCAGAAAAAAATTTTTTTTTGCAAACTTTTTTATTGGAGCCGCTCACTCAGGAACCTCTAACTGCAGAGGTCTATTTTTAAAACAAATTGATAAAAAAGATTTTAAAAATTCAAAATTTGTTAATTTTTTAAAAATATTAGTATCCAAACGGCCGTTATAACGGTTTTAAAAAATCAATTTTTTTTAGAAAAAAGCCTCTAGTTCCTTAACCACGTGTCGGATTTTGCTGATTCACGAACTCGTCTGAGATATTAATAGAACACACATGTACAGAAAAATTTTTTTATCTACCTCAACAAATGCGACCGTGAGAGTACAGGTCGTTTTCGTTATATCTCATATCGTTTATATATATATATATATATATATATATATATATATATATATATATATATATATATATATATATATATATATATATATATATATATATATGTATATATATATATATATATATATATATATATATATATACATATATATATATATATATATATGTATATATATATATATATATATATATATATATATATATATATATATATATATATATATATATATATATATATATATATATATAAATATATATATATATATATATATATATATATATATATATATATATATATATATATATAATATATATATATATATATATATATATATATATATATATATATATATATAAATTTTTTTTTTTTGTTTTTTCGTCTCCGCTTATCATATATAGTCGTTTGGCACAAAAATTTTTCCGAAATTCCGAGATGATGCCCATTGCAATAGGTAGATTTTTATATGAAATCTACCTAATAGATTTTTATATGAAATCTACCTAAAAGGCAAAAAATGAAAAAAATTAGTAGTAGCATGAAAACTATTGGATAAGGAAGAAAATATTGCCCAAATGATAGGGAAAAATAAATTAAAGGTTAGTTTTAAAATACAGTTTTAAAAAAATACACAGTTAAAAAAAAATTGAGTATGTAATGCAAATTGCTACACATATAGGTCCTACGGAAGTTTCCATTACAAAACAATACAAAGCTTGCTATATAAACTTAAACTAATGCTCTTTGCATCAATATTTAACAGAGTACTTGAAGTAAAATAAAAAAGCTTGTTGTTTAAAAATGTCTGTTATTTGCATTAAATAAAGTAAGCGCAACATTTTTTTAGTATGGCATTTTAATGCAAATTGCATCATAATATCGAGATACTTTGATTATTACGCACCTGCCTAAATTAATCAAATTAAAATAAAAAAATTACAACGGAAAAAATTAAAACATACATACCACCTTATTCAGTATTATTATAGACCTTCAGCTCACAGCTGAGAAGCGATAACTAAAACATACATGAATCGATTTTAACTATATATTTCTAAAATGGATAATACTCTAGTGATTTTTAAAATTTCTTTAATGTATTAAATTGTAGCAAGGTGCATTAAAATTTCTAGCTGTTCTATAGAAATAAATTATGATGCAAGAGTTGTTTTAAATTTTATAGAAATGCAATGAAATTAGGTTTACTGCAACATTTACTTTACAATTCAATAATAATCTGCAACGCATAGCTCCTATTGCAAGACTTGCTTTAAATATTGCAGTTACTTTTTCAACTGTGTAGTTATTTTTACAACTTTTGCTTTAAACTTTTTAAACTTTTTTCGATATGGAATGTCTAGTTTTGTTGCAAATCGTCAAAAACAATTTTCCACCCCTAAAATCTCACCTCATTTCACCCTCATAATCGGATCACCTTTAATTTATTTTTCCCATTATTTGCGCTATATTTCTTTTCTTTTGGATTAAAAAATAATAACTGTCTGACTTTAATTCGCAACTGATTAACAAGATTTGACAATTGTTTCATGGCATACTTTTATATTATTTCTGAGTATAATACAGTTGTCAAGCGCAATTTAATAAACTCTGTACATCATATTAACGAAAAATTGAATTTTATTCACTGTACCAAAGAGTTCTATTTTGTCCTATTTTGTAATATGCTAGCATAGGGCTGTACAACAACACTACTACAATCGTGTTATTGTTTTTCATACAAAATCAATTACCGACAAACAAAAACAACAAAACACATTATATTATTGACAAACAATCAATACGATTATTTTAATATTATTGAATACATTCGATATTATATACACATGATAACGTAATATCCAAAAACTTACAAACCAAGCAGAGAAGTGTGCAAAGTACATTAGCCAATAATTACGAGGGTAGTCATAAATACGACAAAAATTTTAAAGTTGACATTCGTTATCTTTCGTGATCGATGACTAAAGAATTTTGTGATAGATGACTAAATGAAAAAATGCATAGTACAACGGATGGCGGCAGTCTACACTCCTCTTTAAACCTCTAATTGCAAAAAAAGGAGTTGAATATATTGTTAAAATAAAATATTTATGTTTACTCTGTTACATTAATTTAGTTTTTGACCTTTTTACACAAATTAATATTAAGAAGAATTTTCATTTATTAAAAAAATTGTAAATAATCATAAGCATGACATTGTTGGCAACATCTTTTTTGAATACCTGTGTCCCTATTCCCAAACACATAAATGCGAATTCGAACTATATTGTGATGTTAAATATGATACAAATTTCACAATATTGTCCAAATTCACATTTATGTGTGGTCGACCAATTTCAATTATATATTATACACAATCATATATAACAACAAATTTACAAAAAAGTTTCAAGTTTTTACTTAAATACTAAACTAATAACGTAAATTCTAACGTATTAAAATATTATTACTATGTACATAGCTTAATGCAATATGTATAAAAGATGGTCTATTTTAAGCAGACGAAGATGTCTTCCCTTAAAATATTACACAATTTTTACGACTTTTTTTATAAAACAATCTCTATTTGGAAATACACAAAAAAATCCCATTTTTGTTTTCCAAAAATAAGAAATTCTTTTCCCTTTTCAAAAACAAAGAAAACTGACAAATAGTAATAAAATAAACCAATAAAATAAAACTTAAAAGTGAATTTAATTTTCGGCTTCAGATATTTCTGGATAAGAAATAGGAATAGAAAATAGGAATAGACATAAAATGCATAAAAATAAAATTTGAAACTAGGAACAAATATGGGTGAATTTTTTTTTCATTAAGTTTGAAGGGTAATAAAAGATTGATGAGAAAGAGCTTGGTGGCGACAAAGAATTTTATTCAATTTCTTATATAAGTATAAAATAAAGTGCCTATAAGTGTTCTTTTTAAGTTATTATTTCTGTTGAATAGCGCGGCGATATCAGTTAATTATTAGATCTATATTCTATAATATGGCTTAGCATTCTAAAATTACGATCATATATGTACATCTGAATAACGAACTGAAATGTGGTCTGGTCACGAAAGTTTATAGAACCTTTACAGTATTCTATAATCTTTCGTGACTATATTTCAGTTCGTTCTTCAGATATAGGTATGTACATATAAGATCGTAATTTTAGTATGCTTAGCCATATTATAAATCCAATAATTAACTCAGTCCAATAATTAACTTATATAATTAATGCAGTCTTAGATTCATCAGAACATAGACATTCCGAAAAAGACACTTTTCGAAATAGTAGTTCATCAATTCATCTAGTTCATAAAAGACCAGAATTATACCACCAAGATTTTGACAGAACGAGTTGTCGTTCTTTTCACAAAAGAGTTTCTCTGGATCTGCTAAATACAGGACCTTAGCATAACAGGTATTTGTCTCTGTATCATTCCGGGATTAGGCATCACCGAAAAAAAAACGTTGGTAGAATCAACTACAAAGCTTGTTTGATTTTGCGTCTAATACGAACGTGGTTATTTTAACCAATGTAGCATTGTCAATTTATTTTAAAAAACGTAACAATTATCATTATTTAAATTAACCACGGCGTGATCAATTTTTCTTGTTCATATTTTTCAGTTCAGTTTGTTCATGTTTTTGTTTGAAAATTATTGTGTTTGTTAAAATAAAAAACTAGGCGAAAAGAAACTAATAAACAAAATAAAGAAAAATAATAAACAAAAGAATAGACAAATAAATAGTAGATTGTATTACTAGTGCGAATGCGTTTTCCAAACAAGAGTTAGTTTGCCGCACGACCGCAGGGAGTGCGGCAAATAACTCGCGTTTGGAAAACGGATTCGCACTAGTAATACACACTATTTTTTGTAACAAGTGCGTAAAATTCATAAATATTTATTTAATTGTTCATTTAATCATTTATTTAACAAAGTTATAAACAAATTTAAGCTTTTTAAATAATTAAAGTGCGCCATCTTTGTTTTAATATTTGTAAATTATTCGAGTTCGAAAATATAAACACAAGAATCCAACTAAAACAACACATAGGAATCCAACTAAGCTGTCAAAATATTAAACTTTCAAGACCTAAATAAGTTGTTTTTTCTTGCAATTCCAATGATGCAATGTGTTTAAGTTGTTTTTACTATATGGTAAGCTATTTAAAGTATTATTTTGATATTTTAGTGCTATAAAAATATTAAATATAGATAGATATATGGATAGATTTAACTACAAATCTCACATGCAGGCGGCGATACGGTCCAGGCTTAAAAAATATTTTGTAGTCATGTGTGGCGAAAAGTAGTTTTTTCTTGTATTCTATTTTAGTACAAAATTGAATATTTTGTACGCATGTGTTACAAAAAAGTTTTTATATATTTTAACATGGCTGGTTTTATTTAACATTTTACTTTAGGAAATAATTTAGATGTGTTTAATTGATTTAAATAATTTTCATATTTGCATATAAAATTATGTGTGAAAGAAATTTTTCAGTTAATGTTATAACAAAAATATCGTTAATGAAACAGGCCCTTTCTATAATTAATTTTGGTGATTTAAAAAAATTATTATATTTTTTTAATATTTTTATTTGTCTTGTTTCATGTCCATTTATCGATATTTTAATTTAATTTTTCATAATAATGAGAAAATTATGGAAAATTAACATAATTTTCTACACATAATTCAAATATTTAAATTTTTTGATTTCTGAATTTTGGGCTTTTAAATTGTATCATTAAAAAAATGGCGAAAAAATGGACGCATCCTTTACAAACAAAATCACACTCATACATTTCCTATTTAGAACGTAAATATACGAACGCTAGCTTTATGCATAAAAATGTTTGTCGGGATTGATGCGAAATACATACTTCTAATATAAAAAATTTCAAATATTATGTTTACGAAAAAAACGAACCCATACAAACATCGATAGCAGCAAAAACAAAACAAAGATGTACCAAACCAAAAGATTTCATACGGCGTATTGCTTGATTCTATCACAAACGTATTCAATATCACTATTTTTAGTCTAATTTTTAATTTACCACGTTTGTAGTCAATTGAAAATTAAATCATAATTGACTTAACTACCAACATAGTTAAATCCAATATGTTTGTGATACTTACAAAAAAATATATCAACAACGGTTAAATTGTTATTTTAAATACGGAGCGTTGGTTGATTCAATCACAATCGTATTTAGTTCCCCAATTTCCACTTAATTTTCGATTAACAATGCAACATGTTTGAACCAACCAAGATTTTTTCTTTCGGTGTACATTCTTGGGTGATGTTATATCACAAATAATTTACTGAATAAATTGTTGATCATGTGTCAATAGACACAAGTAAAGACTAGTCATCTTCTTCTCACCGATACGAGTTTGTTATTCAATACTAGAATGTCTACACCGAAAAAAAAACGTTGGTAGAATCAACTACAAAGCTTGTTTGATTTTGCGTCTAATACGAACGTGATTATTTTAACCATGCATTTTAACCAGCATTGTCAATTTATTTTAAAAAACGTAACAATTATCATTATTTAAATCAACCACGGCGTGATCAATTTTTCTTGTTCATATTTTTCAGTTCAGTTTGTTCATGTTTTTGTTTGAAAATTATTGTGTTTGTTAAAATAAAAAACTAGGAGAAAAGAAACTAATAAACAAAAGAATAGAAAAATAAAAAGTGTTTATATATTTTAACATGGCTGGTTTTATTTAACATTTTACTTTAGGAAATAATTTAGATGTGCTTAATTGATTTAAATAATTTTCATATTTGCATATAAAATTATGTGCGAACGAAATTTTTCAGTTAATGTTATAACAAAATTATCGTTAATGAAACAGGCCCTTTCTATAATTAATTTTGGTGATTTAAAAAAATTATTATATTTTTTTAATATTTTTTATTTGTCTTGTTTCATGTCCATTTATCGATATTTTAATTTAATTTTTCATAATAATGAGAAAATTATGGAAAATTAATATAATTTTCTACACATAATTCAAATATTTAAATTTTTGGATTTCTGAATTTTGGTCTTTTAAATCGTATCATTAAAAAAATGACGAAAAAATGGACGAATCCTTTACAAACAAAATCACACTCATACATTTCCTATTTAGAACGTAAATATACGAACGCTAGCTTTATGCATAAAAATGTTTGTCGGAATTGATGCGAAATACATACTTCGAATATAAAAAATTTCAAATATTATATTTACGAAAAAAACGAACCCATACAAACATCGATAGCAGCAAAAACAAAACAAAGATGTACCAAACCAAAAGATTTAATACGGCGCGCGTATTGCTTGATTCTATCACAAACGTATTCAATATCACTATTTTTAGTCTAATTTTTAATTTACCACGTTTGTAGTCAATTGAAAATTGAATCATAATTGACTCAACTACCAACATGGTTAAATCAAATATGTTTGTGATACTTATAAAAAAATATATCAACAACGGTTAAATTGTTAATTTATATACGAAGCGTTGGTTGATACAATCACTAACGTATTTAGTTCGCCAATTTTCACTTAATTTTCGATTAACAATGCAACATGTTTGAATCAAGCAAGATTTTTTCTTTCGGTGATGGTTTCAGGATTTTTGCATTTGTGATTAGAAGAAAGGACATTACTTTAACATGTGACAGTTTTCCTTTTAGGTAAAAACTGGAGTTTTTGCACACTTTTCATCTCTTAAAAAACCAACTATAATAAAAACAAGACTTAATATAATGCATTTTCATGTCACTAAATGAGATTAAAAACATTCGATTGGGTCGGACCTACAACTTTTACCATCTTGTCCTAATCCAAATAGTAATGTCAGTCTG
Organism: Diogma glabrata; assembly: GCA_963693315.1. Lineage (NCBI taxonomy): Eukaryota > Metazoa > Arthropoda > Insecta > Diptera > Cylindrotomidae > Diogma > Diogma glabrata. The sequence continues at coordinate 117,356,285 of OY856187.1, forward strand.
AACAAAAAAAACAGAGTTTACAATTTTATTTTATTCGAGCACTCATCCTGTTAAGCAATCTTGAAAAAAATGCATGAAATGTGCATTAATTGTGCATGTTAAAAAATTCTCGTGCACAAAATTTTCAATAACACATGTCCTTCACATGATGTGCACCATACCTTGCACATGTTGTAAGACGCCTTAGCACATTTATGCCCATATATGCACATGTCAGCCGCATGTTTCATGAACAATAAAAAACGAAGCGAAACGAAATTTATTTAATGATAATAATAATTTTAGAAGATAATTAATTTCTTAACCTCACTATTTGTGAATTTTATCCCAAACAATCCTAAGTCAATTGTGTAGTTATTATTGACTGTTTCCAATCAATTTGAAATCAATTTTACGACATATATATGTCAAAGTTTATTTGTGAATCATATGAATTTTTCAATTCGAATTCAGTTTTTGGGTTTATATGAATAAACCTTACAGTTATTTTTTAATACAAACAACTTTTATCTCTAAACGTGTTTCGGTTGGGATTTGAACTCGTAACCTTATCAATACCATTTAAGTTCAAATCCTTTGGTAGACACGCTATCAACTGCCCCCCGGCGTCGATGGTTAGAAACATTTTAATTACGATGTTACATTATACATCTCTTCTTTCTTAGTGAAAAACCTTTTTTTGTCATACTTCACTAGCAACGTAAGTTAATTTGTTATATTATATTTATTTTGGCTTCCGACTTCTTCTGTTGTAAAGTATTTTTTACAGGTCAATTCAGACTTTTATATTTTTAGGAGATAATTAGTTTATGAATTTATGCCCGCTGCATACATGGTAAAAATGTTAAATTAAAACAAATATACGTTAGCACTCAAATGCTTCTAAACTTTAACTAAATTTAAAATATACACTAGAATATTTAAAAAAAATTTGCAAAAACAGTGCACGAAATGTGCATACACTCGTGCACAATGCACATTATGTTTGTCGGGCATTTAACTCCTCAAAATATTATTCATAAAATTAAAATCAATGTCGTTCTTATTCGTAACAGTAAAATTTTTGCTTTTCGATTTTACTTCTTTGGAGTGGATTATATTTTTCATTTCATTAGCAAAAGTAGAAAATTAGAATCTTTTCGCCATTCGTTTAATTTATTAACAATACATGCATAATTGAACAAAACATTCACAAAAATTATTTAATTTTTACGTTGGAAAGCATCAAATTTGAAGCTCAATTTAAAAGTGTGAGTATTTGAAAGGAATTATTTATTTCAATTTTGGAGTAAGAACAATGTTTTATTATTTTCACTCCTGTATTTGGGAGTGTTATATTTTTTTAAGGTACACTGAAAAAAAAATTAAAGTAATGACAACTTCATCTCGAAGTTGACAGTTTATTATCTAAACAAAGAAAAACTACTTGCAAATAATTTCACGGTGATTGGGACAACTACACGTAAATATTTTCCTGACAACAGAATAAGGTTTATTTAAAATATAAAAGGGGGCATGCAATATAACAGTAGTTGAATAAAGTTAATAACTATTTCCATTCCATTAAAAAAATTTACTTTGGTTATATATCATTAATTTTTCATTTTAAAATTGAAGTAATTGAAATTAATTGAACTATATTTAATTTTCACATAAACAGTACGTGCGGTTGTCTCAACTACATCATTCTGTACTTGTACAGCTGTTGAATCAACTTCAGAATTCAATTCGCCATATCTGCCCCCATGGTATGTTTGAGACAACTGCATTTCGATTGGAAATAAAACAAATTTTCTTCAGTGTGCTCGCTCTGAAAGAACAGCGTAAAGGAGTAATAAAATGAGCGTTTTAAACTCTGGAAAAAACATTTTCACAGGAGATTAAGTCTACATGAAAATGGACTTTTATATGGTATCGTAGAAAAATACCAGTTAAATACTGAGGGTTTTAAACTCTGAGTCGAAACTACTTTGCCAATTTAAAAAAAATTTTAAATCAGTTTTTTGTAAGCTCCTGCACACACAAAAATACGGAGTTCCCATCACTCCGAATCGGTGTCAAATAATATCCCACCGATCGGATACAAATTGATTTTATCCATTCGGAGTGTTTATTTTGATTGTGATTTACTATTATGGGATAAAAATATTTACACTAAAAAGCCCAAAACAACTTAATGAGGATAAAAGTTTTAAGCACTCGACGGATAAAAAAAATCGCTAAAAGATAAATTTTATTTACATATTTGGATACTTTGTTTACCTTTGAAAGGATAAAACAAAAAGACTTTTTAAAAGAAATTGCCAACACGGATATTTGCTATTCTTTTACACCAGTCTGATAAAAGAAATTATGAAAAAGGGATAAATTAAAACAGATTTAATATAGTAAAATCAAACTATTTATATAAATTTTGTTTATTTGCTACATATGTATTATACAGACATTTAATTTATTAATTTACATAATTTCAAAATTTGAAACAATAAATTTACTTGAATTATTTGAATGAAATGCAGGGCGAATGAAGGCTCAAATTCTTTATAGCACAAAATTTAATGATCAATACTGTTTCAAATGCATTTAAATAACTATTAAAACAAATTGTTTTAAGTAACGTCTAAAATACAAACAAACACCATCTTTTAAATAATATATTCTATTATTATATAATATAAAAAATGGATATGTTCCCATTTAATGGGTCTCTTTTACAAATTCATATGATAGCATTTTTCTAATATAAATATCTATATTTAATTTCCTTAAGAATATTAATTTCATTAATTAATTTCGTTTCTTATATCACAATTAAATTCAATTTAAATGTTCTTCATATTGATTATATTAAACTTATAGTAAATGTAATAACAAGCGTTTTTCAATTTTAATTTGTAATTTAATTTAAAATTTATCATTTTTATAATTTATATATTATATAATTTATCTGTTGATAAAAAGTTGATGCAATGATCTGCAAAAAAAATAGATCTGAAATCAAAAAAATTACCTGTCAGATCAAAAAAACTAGAAACTGCCTATTTGCTCATTTTTTGTATAATGCACTAATAAGGCCCGCTATACACTTGAGCTAAGTGCATAGTTCGCTCGCATAGTTATACACTTCAACTTGAACTAATTTAGTTCACAAACGCATGTACAAAGCTTTAGTATTGTGTCAAAATGGCATTTAAAAAAATAAATATTTCATGTATTCAATTTTTTAAAATTTGTATGAAAGCAAAATAATGTAGAATAGACATTTACTAACATTTTTGTTAAGAATATTTATTTTAATTTTTTCTACTACAAATTTCAAATATTTTGACAAAATATTACGGACATAACTTTAATCATGCGTCCTTTAAATTACAACACGAGCTAATACTATAGTTCAACAGAATAATAGTTTTTTACTATTAAACTATCGATTTGTTTATACCACAAAATAGTACATTATTCTATCTGAGGTATAAACGCACAGAATAATATTGACAGATAGAATACGGCTACCGTATTTCAAATTTGAATATCAAATCTTATCATTCGAAAACTATTTTAACAAAAAATTATAATACTAATATTAATTTAAAATTAAAACAAAATTTTGGGTGCTTTTGATTTTACAAATTTTTTACAATCGCAATGAAATTGTTTTTACATTTTACGTTTTTTTTTATTATACTAAAGCAAAATAACTATCTGGCATAGTAAAAAAGCCTTATTCTATCCGTTTACATCGTAATAGTTTAATATCTACTTGCTATTGTTCTGTTATTCTACCATGGTGTAAACTAAGTATAAGTTAGTTCGAATAGTTGACGGAAAAAACATAGCTGACATAGCTTAGTTCAAGTATATAGTCATCCATTTGATTACCTTATATATACAAAAAACATAGTTCGCATAGTTCACATAGCTTAGCTAAAGTGTATAGCGGACCTAAAATAAAAAATACCTGATGTTTTGAGATAAAGTTGTGTCCGGGCAAATTTGAATTTATTGATGACGGGATGTTAATGTATTAAAGACGATAATGTATTAAAATTCTTCAATTTATTCAAAAGGCAATTTTTATAATCCAAATGGTTGGCCCAAAACATAGAGATCGTAGTTTTTACAAGTTCAAAATAGTTCTGGGTTTATTCTGAATATCGGGATCTGCAAAACCGAATTTTATTTATTAACCACCATAGAAGACAACATTGTAATGTGATTGCTTACCTTCTTGTAGAACATTAATAAATTTAGCATTAAATTAATTTAAATTAAACATTAATAAGTTGAGTTACGATGACAATATTTTGAATTCCATTAAAGTTTTTATGAAAAAGGTTTTCTTTCTCCATAATATAACTTCTCCGCACTACACCCAAAAAACTAGCTAAATTTTACATTTTTTTCAATATATACAACACACAAAATAATGGCTTTTAACACTTATAAATATAGCTTTTAACACTTATCAAAATATATTATACAAAACAATACAAATTTGCTAAAATTTAAAAAGTTTGGAGAACCGTAGGTTTAACTATCACTAAACAACTAATTTTTGTAAATGCTTTAAGCAACTAATAAATTTGAATACACAAAAAATACTTAAAAAAAAACACAAAATAAATCCGAATGCACATCGAACCATACCTCGACAACATCAACTCCAAACTGAGTTTATATTTAACTCCTTTCAAGCAAAAAATTATTTGGGAAGTACATTTTAAAAACACTAAAGTCTTTGACACTAAACGGTGTTAAAAAAGTTTCGTTTACTCTTTTTGAACTTCTTAAAATTAGTACCCTTTCTTGTGGAGTTAATTTAACCCAATCGGATAGAAAATCAAATGTTTTTTCGGATAAAATACAATTCACACCGCGATATTTTTTTGTGTGTGAGGATGATGTAACAATCAATCAGATCGAGCACATAAATTAAATATAGTAAAATTAGTTAATTTATAAATAATAAAGCTCAATTGCGAAATACTACAACAAGAAATTTTATTTACAATTATTCATCATGTTTCGCCAAGTACCAGCGGTAAAATCCATCGAATTTATTAAATCGGCTGATTTAGCCACTCTCACCGCGACATACAAAAAGCTGTTAAAGAAGATCTCTAAAACAGAAAGCCATTTATGGTTTAATGCATCATGTAAGAAAGAAAATATCATCCCTAAATACATCAAACAAACTTGCCAGTGCAGTATGTAACCCAAGAGCTGAAAAAGCAGTTAAAGCTGGAGAAAAGGTATGGTTACAAGCAGAAATCCAATGCCTCTACGCTACACGCAACAACTTAGCAGTCCACCAAAAAATAGCGCATTCTGAGCTTACTACTATAGACTACATCCGTTAGAATTTGATGTTCTGAATAAACAACTCTGAGAAGAAATAGACGATTTGGCTCATACGCAATATGTGACCCAATTAAAAAAACTGGAGCATTTAAGGCACAAAATGACTAAATCCGGTGTATACCAACTTTCTTGCTTAGAGTGCCCTGCCCATAGATATAGGCCAAATAGGTTGTAATTTCCAAAGTCGTTGTTCTGAACATTTTCGTGCTCTCAAGCTAGGTTATTCGTCCTCTACCTTTGCCAATCATTTGATTTCCACAAACCATAATACTTGCTTCAAGAATAACGAAAATACTAAAATTTTACACATAGAAGCCAAAGGCCCCAAACTAGATGCTTTAGAATCCTTTGAAATCAGAAAAGCCTTCTTTCAAAACAATGTTCTTAACGAACAAACTAATTTCAAAATTTCCCCATTAACTATTCCAGATCTGTTCTATCAAAAACCGTCATCCACATCTTAAAAGAAAAATGGTAATCCCTTGAACACTTAAAATATTTTTTATATATAAATTTTTTATATAATTAATGGTCAATGAATCCTAATTGTTATTCCTTTTCATATTTTTATAACTTTTCATTACTTTCAACTTATATCCTCCCTGTCATAAAAAAATATTTACACCTCCTTCAAAAATGTCATTGATTTTAGTTTTATGTTTATTGTACCCCTATCTCATAGTTTAGTTTAGTTTATTTTATTTTATTCTTATTATTATTTTTTTCGGCTAACGGCTGTAAAGTTTAACTTTACTGCCGCTGGGGAGTAGCTAAAGTCATTTTTACTTTTTCTGCCGGCGGCTGTAAAGTAACTTCCATATTTTTACGGCGGCTGTAAAGTAATTTTCATATTTTTACGGCGGCTGTAAAGTAATTTTCATATTTTTACGGCGGCAGTAAAGTAAAATAAAATGATATTATTAATTTGTTCAAAACAGAATGCATTTCAGTTCATTTTAATGAATAAAAATAAAAAAAAATTAATTTCAGAAAATTTATTACCTAAAACATATTTTTAAAAAATTTGATGCATTAATTTCATATTTTTAAACAAATTTAAACGTTTGCCGAAAAAATAGTGTATTGAATTCGGAGCTAAAGTGACTTTTTGTGTTTCGTCTATAATTGTCGGCCTCCCTACGGTCGGCCGCCAAACTATAGACTCAACACAAAAAGTACGACTTTAGCTCCTAATTCAATAATATACTATTTTGCCACCCACCAATCTTCTCATATAATCTATTATTATTATTGAATTTAATTTTTTCCTTTTTTAAAAACAACGAATTTAAACAAAAAACTTTTAATTACTATTATTACCTAACATCTATATGCAAACACCTTAAGAGATTAAGTTAAGTTACGAATAAGAATTATATTTGTACCATGATGTAATTATGATAATTTAAAAAAATTTTAAATCAGTTTTTTGTAAGCTCCTGAGGATGATGTAACAATCGAAGGGGTAAAGGGTAGAAGGATAGAGGTATGGGTAGAAGTAACTGGGTAGGATCATGTGGATGGTTTTCATCTGTATTTGCAATATCAGGTAAATCATTAAATTATGAAAAATAACATTACTTAAGAAAAGACATCCCAATAATCGGAAAACAAGATTTTGATAGTCACTCTTTATACTGTAGGTCATCCTTCTCGAAGAGAATTTGGAACTGGTTTTCTTGTAGGTGCACGCATACAAGAAGCCGTGATGAAATTCATCCCGGTCAATGAGAGGATCTGCTACCTAAGGGTACGCGGTACATACAACAATATTTCTCTTATTGCCGTGCATGCACCTACTGAAGCTAAGACCGTCGACGAGAAGGATAATTTCTACAAAGCACTAGAAGAGGTTATGAAACAAATGTAATGAAGTTACTTGCTCCCTTAGCGTTTAGCCTTCCTATATCAAGCCTGCGAGATGATAATTTCGGAGATTATGCGTACCCCTTATAAATCACTTTCAAAAACACCAAAAACACCACGGATTTATTAATTTAAAACTTTAAATATTTATTTCAATAATAAATTTATTTATGATCAACAATGAGCCATCTACTATTTTACACAACACAGCAACCAGTATTAGCTAACTATATTTTGGTTTGCCTTGCCTTTTATTATGTTCTCCTCTTCTATTACAATTTTTAAAGATCATAAACATAATAAGAAAATGTAATAGAAGAATTAACAAAATTAAAAAGTAATAGATAATTTAGGCGAGTGTTCTACACTACATCTCACCCCTCAAAGAAAAGATAAATTATTAAAGATAATTTATCTGTAAATTTATATTTTAATTGTAATCCAGTGAAATTTTTAGATTTTAATTTTAATGTGAATTTTTTGTTAATTTATGTTTTATTTACTTTTCAAAATGAATTCAAATTTTTTATTTATTAAAGTGGAACTTATTTAAATAAATTTTAGTTTTCATATTTTTTCAAATTTATATTTTTTTTAATTTTTATTTACTTATTTGTTTACTTTTTGATATAATGAGAGTGGACAAAATTTTAATTTTATTTCAAACAATTTCAAAAAATTTTTTTTTTTTTTTTTTAATTACTAGCTTAAATATTGTTAAATTTGTTTTTTTTTTTTTTTTTTTTTTTATTTCATCATATTAATTTAACTGATAATTGCTTATATATATATTTTACAAGATTCTAATTTAATGCATTATTTGATTTAATTTTTTATCTTAATCAATTTTATACTTTTATTTTTCAAAATTTTTATTTTTAAATAAAAATTTTATTTGCTAATATAAAAAAATACATAAAATAAATAAAGAATCAAAATTATTTTAATTTTACAGAAGAAAAAGCAGGCTAGATAAACCTCCCCAAAACATAAATTTTCTGCAAAATTGAATAAATGTTGGTGTTCTTGTGAAAATGTGTTTTTATTTGTATTAATCATGATTTCAATATATCCTAATAACTTACTATTTTATGAATTTTATAAAACTTATAATTTTATTTTTATATTTTTTATTTTCTTATTTTTTTATTTTTTTTTTTTTTATTTTTATGATTCATCTATGATAGAGACGTAAACGATTATTATGGACAGTTACTGATTTATTTCCAACTTTTATAATTGAATTAACATCAGATAATTTTTTCTCTACAACAAAAGGACCAGTTCTTAAAGGTTTCGTTTTTGACGGTGATGAAGGATCGTCTAAAAGGACTTCATCGCCTTCATTTATGATATCAAAGTTAACATTTGAGTCGTAAATAGATTTTGTTTTTTCTTTTTGTAAAATAAGATTTTTTTTAGCTAATTTCCATGAAGTTTGTAAACGGTATAAAAGTTCGTTGCAGTAGTTATCATAATTATAAATTGGTTTAGGTTCAGAGTTAACAGAAGTAGGAATATTTGGTTTAAAACCAAATAAAAGTTCGAATGGCATTTTTCCTGTAGATGTATGTGGGGTTGAATTATACGAAAATATTGCAAACGAAATAAATTGATCCCAATTTGATGGATCAGCTGAAACGAAAGTTCTCAAGTATTCACCTAACGTTCTATGTGAACGCTCAAGTGCTCCTTGAGACTGTGGATGATATGCTGTGCTATTAATTTTTTTAATTTTAAGAATTTTACACATTTCTTTAAAAACGTGACTCATGAAATTTCCACCTTGATCTGAAAGAATAGAGTGGGGACAACCAAATTGACATATAAAATTTGCTGAAAAAATTTGTGCAACCGTTGATGCTTCCTGATTGACAATAGGATAAGCTTGAGAATATTTGGTTAAATCATCCTGAACTGTTAAGATGTACTTGTTACCAGAGTGTGAAATTGGTGAAATTGGACCGACAATATCTAATGTAATTTTCTCAAAAGGATAATCTGATGTTGATGTTATGCACATAGGATTTTTTTTGTTTTTTGTAAATTTATTTCGTTGACAATGATCACATGTTTTAATATACTTTTTAATTTTTTGAAACATGTTTTTGAAATTGTAGTACGATTGTAATCTTTTGTACGTTCTAGAAACTCCTTGATGTCCCCCAATTGGACTTAAATGAAATTCTTCAATGACTCTGTTAATTTCATCATCTGTTTTCAACTCAGTAATTTTATCATTCAAGCTAGAATTTTGATTTTGTGATTGCAAATCGATTGAGTTAGATGAGTTTAGTCTTATTTGAGATTCATCATTTTGAGTAGACATAGAATTTAAATTATTCAACAAATCATCACGTTTTGAACCTGCACGAGTGACCACATTAATTTGTGTTTCATCTACTTGATCATGGTTTATTCGAGATAACGCATCGACATTTTGCAAAAATTTTCCTGGACAATATTCAATTTCATACGGATATTCTTCTAGCTCAACATACCATCTATACAACAAAGAAGATGATTTATACATCGAACGTAAGTAAATTAGGGGTTTGTGATCCGTAATTATTGTAAATTTTCTACCGTATAGATAGGGACGAAATCTTCGAACAGCCCAAATTATGGCTAAAAGTTCTCTTTTTATTGTAGGATAATTTCTTTCTGCTATATTTAGAGCCCGACTAGCATATGCCAATGGTAAATTTTTTGAATCAGTCATTTGAGAAAGCACCGCACCAATAGCAATATTTGATGCGTCTGTAGACACATAAAACATTTTTGAAAAATTTGGAAATTGCAAAATTGGTGGAGTAATGAGTGCTTCCTTAAGCTTATTAAAAGAATTTTCAGTAAATGCATCCCATTTAAATTTCGAATTTTTCCGTTTCAAAGCTGTCAATGGTTCAGCAATATCTGCAAAATTTTTTATATATTGACGATAAAAACCAGCTAAACCCAAAAACGACATGACATGCTTAATTGATTTTGGAACAGGATAGTTTTGGATTGAATTTGTCAAATTTGGATCTGGTTTTATACCAGCACTTGTGATAATGTGTCCCAAATAACGAATTTCCCGGCGCAAAAAACAACATTTGGACGGCTGCAATTTTAATTTATATTGACGCAAACGATTCAAAACAGCAATTAACTTTTTATTGTGATCTTCCAAACTACTACCATAAACAACAATATCATCCAAATAGACCAGACACTTAATACCATTCAACCCACTCAAGACATGATTCATCAGTCGCTGAAACGTTGCAGGACCACCTTTAACACCATTCGGCATACAATTAAAGTGATAATGACCCGTTGACGTACTAAACGCAGTTTTCATTTTATCTTGAGGGTTTATTTTGATTTGGTAATAACCGCTTGCTAAATCTAACGTACTGAAGTATATTGATTGACCAAGTTGATCCAATATTTCAGTAATATTTGGAATAGGAAATACATCGTCTACAGTTATTTTGTTTAGTTTTCGAAAATCTACTACTAAGCGCCATTTTTTTTCATTTGAATTTGATTTTTTTGGGACTAAAATAATTGGAGAATTCCAAGGACTAATACTCTTTTCAATAATATTATTTTCTAGCATTTCGTTAATTTTTTCGTTAACTTCATTTTTAGCTGCCTCTGGCAAACGATATGGTTTTTGATTAACAATATTAGAATTTGATTGGAGTGTTATATTATGCTCAATCGCATCGGTGGTTGTTAATTTATCACCTTCTAGGTGAAACAAGTCATTAAAATCGTAAATAATTTTTTGTACTGATTTTTTCTCTTCAGTGTTCAGTAAAGTTAAATCTAACTCCGAATCTAATTTTTTGAATCGATTTTTCAAATTATCTGACCAATCATTCACAAAAAATACATTATAGTCGTTTAAATTGTCAAACTTAATATCAATATTATTAAAAGAAACTGGGTAATCATTAATATTAAGGACAGAAAAAATCGCTTCGTTATTAATCGGTTCAGCAATTGAGTTAGCTAGAAACACTCCTGAGCTTATTTCTTGAGAATAACAAAAAATTTTATTGCTTTCAGAAACTACCGGTAATTTTATAACTTTTTCAGAACGAGCTGGAAATTGGAACTTAAAATCTTTGATTGAATTATTTTTTGAAATATCGAAAGTAAATAGATCATCTAAATATTTAAACTGTAGAGTCATAAGCTCATAGTTTAAGAGACATTTATTATTAACTATAAAATCATTACCAATGATTCCAGCACCTTGAATTGGGAAATCATCTGGAACTATATGAAATCGAATTGAAAGTTTTTTTGAAAAAGGGAGTAACAAATAACAATCAACAGCAGCTAGAGTCGATAAACGATCTTTAGTAATTCCTTGAATTTTAGATTTTGTATCAGGAAAACATAACACATCATTTTTTATAAATGATTTTTTTATAAGACATATGTCTGCACCTGTATCTAAAATAAATGACTGATAAGGCTTTTTAAGAATATCTAAATTAAGTGACAAAAAACTAGGATTATTTTTAGAATTATTAATGCAAAATAAATTTATTACACTGTCATTTTGCCCTAAATTATTTGTGTTAGAAGAATGAAAATAAGATTGAGTTTTGTTCAATAAAGCGTTTGTGACTGAAAATTCAACGTTTGATACATTATTATTTTCAGATGAATTTTCTAATTGGCACTCAAGTTCTGAACTCTCACGGGGGTGCCGTGGATTTGTGGAGTTCGATTGATGTTTTCCGAATTGGAATTCTGTGGTGTATTATCATCAGAAGTTGAAACTTGATGAACATTTGTTGCTTGAGTTGTCGAAGAATTGGAATTGTCCTTTTTTAAATCATTGAACTTTTTTTTATAACAATATTCAATTGAATGATTTTTTTGTTTGCAATAATTGCAAAACAATTTTTTAGACGATTCAATTTGATTTTGATTTGAACTAGGACTAGCATTTTTTGAATGAACGGTGGAATTATTATTTGAATTATTGTTTGTATTAAAATTTTTATTTTTACGTTTAAAACAATTTTCATACGAATGGTTATTTTTCTTACAAAAAGAGCATTTAAAACAATTGGATTGAAAAAGTACCGAACTTTTGGCTGTTTCCTTCTCTATTGCTTTCGCAATCGCAGAAGATAAATCGTCAAAATCGTGAGAATCTACAATAGTTCTAATAGGCTCTTTTAAACCATTAACAAATGCATTTAAAGCCGTTTTTTCGTTGAGAGTTTGAATAATTTCAACATGTTCTACACCCTGCTCATGAATACATATTTCATTGAGTTCACCTAATACATTTTCAATTTTATTTCCAAAGGTTAACACGTCACTAGTTTGCGTAGCAGAAATCATTTCATGAGAAACAGTTCCATTTGATCTTCTTTTGATAAATTTTGCCTCTAGAGCTTTTCTAAGATCTTTCCATTCTACAAAATCAGTGTAGCGTACTACGTTATAAGCATTACCTTCCAGCTTAGAAATTATGATGTTCATGCAATATTTTTTACTAGACTTCATTACGGTTTTGTCAATAATATCTTCTAAGGGATTCCAAACTATTTCAACACATTTACAAAATTTATGAATATCTTCTTTATTTTTAAAAACTGGAATAATTTTAATCGCAAAATCTTTATCAAAAGCCATTTTTTTTAAATTATTACCCGTTTGACTATTCAATTCTAAATTAATATTTTTTTCTTTTTCTAAATTATTCACAACTGGATTTTCAAAATTATTTATTTTTATATCTTTATTCGTTTCGAAACTTTCATCAGCTGAATCAATATTTATAATTTCTTGATCATGATTATTCGAATTAATTTCGCTAATTAAATTAGTAATATTATCATTTTGAATTAACCGTTTCTCCAAAATATCAGAGAATGCTTTTGAGCGACGTAAAATTTTTCTATTTCTCAATTGTACATAAGTAATATTATTATTCATAAGTAAATATAAAAATAATGAAAAATGATTTTAATGTGTAAGAGTTTAAATGTATATGTAAACGATGTATTTTGAGAGAAATATGTTTCAAGAATAATTTAAAAAGCTTACCTATTTTTTCATGCAACAACTTTTGAACACATACACAATTTCTTGTATCGTTAATATTCATTAATTTATATACTCACAGAACAATTTTTTTTTGAATATTTTTTATGCATTTTTTTTTTTACTCTAAATTTAAACAATACATTTTTTTTTACTTATTTTTTAATTTATAACTGATTATCTTTATCAGTTAAGATGCACATTGCACTTATTGATTATTTTATGAGATTTTTTAATATGATTTTTGATTTTCTATTTTATTTATTTTTCTAACAAATAATATTTTTTGTCACAAACATTTATTTTTTTGTTACTTTTTTCCACTTACTTAAATCATATATTATTTTTGCATGCAAATTCAATTTAATATATTTTTTTTATATTTTTAATAATTCACAATTTTAACTAAGATGAACACGTTGTCGAGTGGATGAAGATGAATGATGATGTTTGTGATGAAACGTTCCAAATTGCAATTTCGGTCGATTTTAATAATACATAGACGAAAATTTTGTCAGTTTTTCTCTCAATTTGACCGATAATGTGGACAACCTCTTGAATGAATGACCTCCAAAATGACGACATCAATGATGAAACATACGGTTTTAAACGAAGTTAAATGATGTGGATTTTTGCCGCATTTTATACTTCAATTGAATAATTTTGATAAGCAAACTAATCAATTATGACGATATAGTTTGATTAAGACGATATTTTTGTTGTATGGTTTTGCTGATTATTATATACATTCTAATTAGGCAAAAATGTGAATGAAAGCTAAAATTTATAATTATTTATGTTCACGAAAATAATTATTTGAATTTCAATACTGTATATGTTGACGGAAACAGTATTCTTTTGATGCAAAAAATATTTTAAGCGCGAATGTGTTGTGTAAATACCGTAGAGCGTAAATTCCGTTTTGAGTTGTTAGCATGGTTTTTTGATTAAATGTGATTTTAAGTGTTTTATGCTGTCACCATTGTAATGAAGTTAGCGTTTAGCCTTCCTATATCAAGCCTGCGAGATGATAATTTCGGAGATTATGCGTACCCCTTATAAATCACTTTCAAAAACACCAAAAACACCACGGATTTATTAATTTAAAACTTTAAATATTTATTTCAATAATAAATTTATTTATGATCAACAATCTAGCCATCTACTATTTTACACAACACAGCAACCAGTATTAGCTAACTATATTTTGGTTTGCCTTGCCTTTTATTATGTTCTCCTCTTCTATTACAATTTTTAAAGATCAAATAAACATAATAAGAAAATGTAATAGAAGAATTAACAAAATTAAAAAGTAATAGATAATTTAGGCGAGTGTTCTACACTACACAAACACCATCACGCGACTTCATTATGGTTCTTGGTGACTTTAATGGGCAGGTTGGAAGAGATATCTTTTATAAAAAGTGTGGTGGGCCCCAACAGTCTGCATTTGAATTCGAATGATAATGGTGAAAGAATGGCTGAGTTTGCATTATCAAACAGTCTGAGAATTGCTAGCACTTTCTTTCCGCATCGATCGATTCATAAGCAGACTTGGGTCTCACCGAATGGAAACACTCGAAATCAAATTGATCACGTGCTAGGCATTCCAAAACTCAATCAACGGAAACATTTTAACATCTCATCACTAAAGAATGCTGAAACAGAAGAGAGATATCAATCGAATATTGTCGAAACATTGGAGAAATCAGAAACCATTAATGGAGACGTTTTTTTTTTTTTTTTTTTAATTGCTTTATTTAATAGTATATGTACAGTGTTCTAAGAAATAATTTTTTTAATCCTAAAGCTAGATTATAATTGATTTCTAATTATGTTTCTAATGTCCCATTATGGGCTCTCTAGATACTACATATTGTATTTTGGATCATTTCTAATTTTTGATGATCTTTATCAATTTTTAAAAGTACAATAAATGCAGATCTTTGTGATAGGTTTTGTTGTTTTATTTGACCAAAAATTCTATTTTAATAAAAATGTCAAGGTAATATGATTAGAAGGTACGGGGTTTAATCTAATAAATAAATATTAATAAATTTAATGAACTAAAGATAGACAATGTTTTGCTATTTAATATCTAAATTATAGTTCTGATATATATTTGTTTGTTATGTTACTTTATAATTGTACTCAATATTAGTTAAATTTTTTTAAAGTACATTGAATCTTTATCAAGAACAGTATAAGAGCAACTAAAGTTTTATGATTTTTCATGTATTTGTTTTTTTTTTGTTTTTATTGTTTTACAGTTTGTTTGTTTTGTGTTATGCTATATCTCATACAGATATGTATAATGTAAAGTGCGTGAATAGTAAGGAGTTACCCTAACTTTATAAAGTTTCTTGAAAGTCTAACTTTTTTTTAGGAAACAGACAAAAACTATTTATATCTATTAATAGTCAATCAACCACCATGGATAATATTGTGGAGAGAATTTTTTTCGGTGTTTCCCTAGTATTTGTGTAGGTATATTAGTATTGAAACGAAGTGTTGGGTGTGCTATTAATGGAGACGTCGATAAGTCATGGTATTTGCGCAAAGATGCTGTCTTAAGCGCTGCTGAGGGAATACTTGGACGACCACAAAACCACTCCCAGAAGCCATGGATGGATCAAGCATGTCTTGACGCTATTCAATACAAAAGAGATTGCTATCTAAAATGTCTACAAGGACGCAACACCACACGATAGGTTCACGAAGGAGAACTATAAACAGGCAAAACAAGCCGTTATAAAGCTATGTAGACGAACGAAGGGAGAATGGTGAAAGAGAAAGTGTGAGGAGATTGAAAGCTTCAATAAGGAACATCAATCGCGTAACTTCTTTCAACAAGTTAAAACCTTAAAGAAGGACCCTTAAACTAGATCGACAGCTATTCAAAACAAAGATGTGGAGCTACAAGTAGACCTTAAAAATATTTTAGATATTTGGGCCGCTTATTTTGACACTTCTCAACTTAAGTGACCAGTAACAAGTCGGACGACGAACAAACCTTATTCGTGCGTCAAATGTACATATTGACGATCCTACCAAAGAGGAATTCGAAGCGGCGCTGCCAACATTAAAATGCAATAAACCACCTGGTATCGACGATATAACATCCAAAATGATTGTACATGGTGGTGAAACTCTATCCTTAATAAGATTGTTTGAACATGTTCAAATGATCTGGCGGACTAAACCATACCACAGGACTGGAACTCAGCTATGCTGATACCAATCCATAAAAAAGGTAATCGCTTACAATGTGCAAACTACAGGGAAATCGGTCTACTCTGCACAGCATATAAGATCTTTTCATACATTTTTACATACAGGAAAAATAAAATAAGAGATAAAAAGAAAATGTCTTTTAAAAATTTGCAGTAACTAAATTAAAAGGGTGTTGCTAATAATCCATGCTAGTGGTATATTCCTTTCTTTGATCATTTGATGCACTGTCTTCCTCAATTATTAAACCCCACACATAGAGTTATATGAAAGCTCGATTCTTCGAGCAAGCAATAACATGCCATCATCAAAGAATACTTCATACTCATAAAATTTTGGGTTGACTAGGTAGTGATATCTCTACTATCCAAACTATTAGTACAAAAGTGCTGGACGATCTGTTATTCGATTCCCGACAGTATATTTCGATGGAGGAGCAAGTGCAATTTGCTTAACTGCTAAATAAAAAAGTGGTAAATATGTGCTATTCCTGTGGATCAAAAGGAACATCCTAATTTTGAAAAGGAAACTAAAGATTCGGTACGAGATTTGTAAAATTAGGCTACGTATTTCATATCATTTATATATTAACATTCTTTACCAGACACTTAACATAGACTTGATAAAATAGGCTGAGGAACTTTATCAAATTTTAAAACCAGTCGCAAATATATATTTTAAATTTAAATAAAATTATACTGCTTTCAAATTCAAAATTTTGTTGTTTTCAATACATTTTTTGTTAAAGATATATTCAATATTGTTACACCTTACCAGCCAATATTCTTATAAGAATGATATCAATATCGTAATCTGTAATTAGCAATCGCCAGAAACTCAATTTCTTAATGTAATCAAATTGTTTACCAGTTTTCCATAGTATTTTCAAGTTGAGCTAGGTAGATGCATCAGGACTCGGAAATACGTAGGTCGCAGAGTTCTTATCATAATTCAAATTTCTGAGGTTTACGTTATCCAATTAAGACAACCATGCCATTAGATTGAGTGATAAACTACTCTTAGGCGTTTTGGGACAACTATTTGAGTAACTCCTGAGAATATTCAAGAAATCTTGAGAATCTTAATTGTGATCCTTAAGAATTGCCACTAAATCTTGAGAATCTTTCCGAATATTGAGAATTTTTAAAGAATCTTGAGAATATTTGGACTGCAGACTATCTCCAGATAATCTAGAGAATCATGAGAATCTTGAAAATCTTTAGAGAACCTTTATTAATCTGAGAAAATTAAGGACACTTATTTTTTTTGGAGTTTATTCACTCCAATTACATATTTTCATTTGAAACCAAAAAACGAATATTCGTAGTATAACAGGTTCAAAAACAAACAAAAAGTAAAACATATTTAAAACAAAAAATAAACACAAAAAAACACCAAAAAAACAAAAAAAAACTGTTTTAAACAATAAAAAACGGGACTCTAAAAACGCGTTTTAAACAAAAAAAAACAGTTTATTTTGTTTAAAAAAAAACAGTGTTACCAACGCTGATTACAAGCTTATTATTTTAAAAACATTCAACTTTGCTTTATTAAAGATAGAAATTAATTTATTGCACTGTGCCATTAATCTATATGAGCAATTTCAGGCAAGTTCAGAAAATTTTTGGGAAATTTTGACTTGACCCCTTTTAATTTTGATTATTTTTTGTTTATAGATAGTCTTTCATAAATAAAGAATACAAGTTCTTTGTTATTTTGTGATGTGAGTGCATTTTGACGAACGATTGTAGAAAAACTACTGAATCGATTTTCATAAATGATATGTCGTTGAATAGGTATTAGTAGATATTAGGTATTAATATGTATTAGAACAAAGTTTTTAAAAATGTACACTGTTAATTTTTTGAAATAATTTTTAAAGGTGTAACATAAGAAAAAACGGTGTAATTGAAGAAAAGATGGCGCTACACCTTTTATTTTTTAAAACTAAATTGAAGCTTATTTTATATCTAACAACTTGTGAAAGTTTAGGACTAGCATTATTTTTTGTTTTAAAGATAAAATTCGTTGTGCATATCACTGTCGGGAATCAGTTTTTTTTGTTCTGAAGGAAAATTATATAAATGGCGTTATAAACTAAGAGACTTTTTTTATGTTAAATATCAAATATTTTATTATTAAATGAACTTTTTAAAATATTATAAAAATTATATATGTACAATAAAGAAAATATGAGCAATTTTAGCATAAATCCACAAAAGCGCTTATTGCTATGTACATTAAATGAAGCTTATGTGGAGTTTATAAATAAGTTTCCTGATGTGAAAATAGGATTTACTAAATTCACGTCCCTTCGACCACAAGAATGTATAAAATTATCCCAAGGAGTTCATAATGTGTGCGTGTGTACCATATATCAAAATATGAAACTAATGATTCCACACTCTAAGATGTCTTGGATTACTGATGCTGCTTTCCAGAATTATAAAACATTAATCGACTTTGTTTCATGTGGTGAATTAACAGAAGATTGTCATACTGTGAAGTGCAATGAATGTTTAGAAAAACTTCAACTGGAAGAAAAATTACTAAATGATTTTGAAGTTAGAGGAATCCTTCAAGTCAAATATCAGCAATGGAATACCACTGATCGATGCAATTTGAATACTTTAATAGAAACTGTAAAAGAATTTATGAAAAAACTTGTTTACCGTTTACAAATTTTGATACCACACAACTTTATAGCAAAACAGCAATCTACATTCATTGAGGAAAGAAAAAAAAATTAGAACCAGGCTTCGTTCAATGGGATTTTTCTGAAAACTACGCCTTCATGATTCAGGATTCGGTTCAAGGTTATCATTATAATAATTCACAAGCTACTATTCATCCATTTGTCATTTATTTTAAAAGTGCCGCAAGTGAATATATACAGCACCGAAGTGTTATACTCATTTCGGATATCACAACAGTACTACAGTCCATCTTTTCATTACAAAACTTATTGAGTTCATCAGAAAGCATATAAATTCTAATATTAGGAAAATAATTTCTAACACCGAAGGTGCACCTTCTCAATACAAAAATAAACCACCATCAAAAAGACTTTAAGGTTGATGCAGAATGGCATTTTCATGCTGCCAGCCATGGAAAGGGACCTTGCGATGGGATTGGTGGTACCCTGAAGCGTTCTGCACACCTTATAGTATGGGGAGCAGAGATATTATTGATACACCAAAAAAACTTTTCGAATGGGAAACTACCATGAACTTTGGATACACCGATAAAAATTAATATCAATTAACAAAAGAAAAATTACAAAATTGATATAAAAATGCGATTACTATAAGTGGAACTCAAAAATTTCATTCTTTTGTACCATTAAATACTAAGACAATAATTGCAAAAATGTTTTCCAACTCAAAAGAATCTTTTGAATGTAAAATAAGTAAATAATTTTTAATAACTATATTTATTTTCTTTAACCTACATATATAATTTGTATGGTATTTTAAAAAGATTATTCAATAATAAAATATTTGTAATTTAATGTTAAAATACAATCTTTTACTTTATGATTCCATAATAACATAATACGAACATAATACTTCTCCAGTCAAAAGTTCTTAAATAGATTTAGTTATTTATACGGCTTTTTTGTTTGCAGTCGAGACTGTCAAATTATTTTTTATAAGAGTGATAAGTGATTACTAAAAGTGGTAAATAAACATTTCATTTTTTATGCCATCTAATACAAAGAAAATAATTGCAGAAGTGTTTTCCTTTTCAAAAGAAACTTCTGTTTGTAAAATAAGTAAATCGTTTTTAACAATTGTATTTATTTTATTTATTGTACTACATATATAATTTTACAATATTTTAAAAAGTTCATCTAATAATAAAATATTTGATATTTAACATAAAAAAAATCTCTTAGTTTATAACGCCATTTTTATAATTTTCCTTCAGAACAAAAAAAAACTGATTCCCGACAGTCATATGCACAACGAATTTTATCTTTAAAACAAAAAATAACGCGTGTCCTAAACTTTCACAAGTTGTTAGATATAAAATAAGCTTCAATTTAGTTTAAAAAAAAAAGTTGTAGTGTCATCTTTTCTTCAATTACACCGTTTTTTCTTATGTTACACCGTTAAAAATTATTTCAAAAAATTAACAGTGTACATTTTTAAAAACTTTGTTCTAATACATATTCAACGACATATCATTTATGAAAATCGATTCAGTAGTTTTTCTACAATCGCTCGTCAAAATGCACTCACATCACAAAATAACAAAAAATTGAGGGGCACCCTGTGAAGACCCCTCTAAGAGAACTTGTATTTTTTATTTATGAAAGACTATCTATAAACAAAAACTAATCAAAATTAAAAGGGGTCAAGTCAAAACGTTGTTGAATCTTCGTGAAATTGCTCATATGTTATACTGAAAAACTTGAACTTAGATTTACTAGCAGAAACACAAAATGTTTTGTATACCTTGTTATTACGACAAGAGACATTAAAATTGAATTTTAATAAAACAACAATAACATTCAATTATTAAACTGAATAGCTTGTATACATGACACGAGCAGTCTCTAGTGCCGTACCGAAAGTACTTTTTAGTACCGGCGTAGTGAAAAACACTTTTTACTGACGCTTCACAAAACAATCCGAAAAATATAAGCTTTAGCAAATTAAAATGCGTTAAGTCGTTATACATGTTGACTCCGGCTGCACAAAAAGTTTATTTAAACAGAGGTCACTTTCATAAAATGTTGCATTTATATGCGCTTCGTATAAAGAACATTTACTGAATTAGAAACAGTTTTACTTTCAATGTTTCAGTTCTAAAAGTTGGATTTCTTAAATTAAGCATAATGTGAATCACTTGTTGCTCTTGCTTTACAAAAAACAACTAATTTTATTAATTTAATGAAAATAATAAGCCATATTTAAGCATTAATTATAGTATTCACTGACGAAATTGAAATATATATTAAGTAGTGTTTGTTTTTCATTAAACTCATAAACATTTGATTGACATTAAGATGCACAATAATGTTACCTATATTACCCACTAAAAAATATTACGTTATATTTTAACTCATATACAAATATATATTAATAATTATATTCATTATTAAAAAAAAATAACAATTGCATTTATTAACATATATGTATATAATTTGGTTAAACGTTTTCTGTTCCGTATTGGTAATGACCTTAACTCCTTCATATCAACGTTTAATTTAATTCAAATTAAATTATTTACTTACAAGTACAACAAATAAATAATTTATTAACATGTATTACACAATGAGCAAACTATTAAGAAATTTCAATATCAATTTAATTACTTTTATTTCATTATGAAACTTATTTAATAAAAAAAAGACACGAACATAAAAGATGTGGTGAGAACCTGAGCTTGGTGTAGGTCGAATTTGACAAAATTAAAAAATAAATCAAGTATATGAAAGAAATTAAGACAGTTCAATACGAGGACTAGTTGAAGAGTAAGGAGCTCAAAGTTCCTTACTCTTCAACTAGTCCTCGTATTGAAAAAGGCATAAAAACTTTCAAATTTTTCTCTGCTTTTTTTATCATTTCCTTTTTTTAATTTTTTCCTTCCTTTTTTTATCCTTTCCTTCAAGGATACTATTCCTCAACTAAGAAAATTTAATAAATTGTTTAATTAACACAAGTGAGCGGATAATAGTTGGCTATTGTCGGGTTACGGGCTACGCTCCTTCATGAAGCAAAACGGCGAATTAAAAAAATTATTAGACTATTGAGAGGTCTGAAATGAATGACTTCTTGAACTAGGTGACCAATGCAGAATGCAATTGATAAAAAGGAGCGAAGATCTGTCAAATCCAAAAGATATGTCCGAAGATATGTTACAGTCCAAAAGAACTACAAAATCGCTACAGTTTAATGTGTGGTAAATATTGCTGCATTGCAAGTTTGATCATGTTTTCAACCTGGACGTGTTTTTATTTGGTTCGTTCGCCTTTTTTTCTTTGTCGTTTTGTTAAAGTACTTTTAATAGACAAAATTCACGATACGATCGTTGTAGTCAGACATATCGGTTTCAAATCCGTTCAAAAAACCTACCTCTGGTATAGATTTAGTGGAAAATCAATGAAAAAATTTTTAAACGGATTTGAAACCGATATGTCTGACTACAACGATCGTATCGTGAATTTTGTCTATAAAAAGTACTTTAACAAAACGGCAAAGAAAAAAAGGTGAATAACCAAATAAAAACTCGTCCAGGTTGAAAACATGATCAAACTTGTTCAAAGTCGGTAAAAGTGTGTTATTAAATTTTTTTAAAATCAACTAATAACAAACTTTTATTTTCAGACTTTCAATATCACTGCAGTTCAAAAAAAAATAAAAAAAAAAAAAAATAAAAAAATAAAAAAAAAGAAATAAAAAAAGAAATATAAAAAAATAAAAAACAAAAAAAAATTTAATAATTTGTTTAAGTATTGTGAAAATATGATAATTTTCCCATTGAAAGTCTATGGGAACAATTTTTCGGTGATTATTCCTCCGTGGTATGTCTAATTTTCAATATTTTTTTTTGTAAACCATCTATGGCTAGATGTCGTCTTACATGCAAAATTTCATTTTGATATCTTTAATAGATTGTGAGGAGTATGCGGACAATGGAAATGCCGAATCGGGGGAAAATAGAGCTCCGCTCCAAATATGAATTTAACGTACTAGATCAAAAACCTAAACGAAGTCCTTTTAATTTACAATTAAAATAAGCTCCTTATAGTACATAAATAGAACCACCAAACAATTTTCGATTCGTCAAAGAGAAATATTATTTTAAAGTTTAATAAGTTTCAGCAAAAAACAACATTGGAACAACACACAACGTACTTTAGAGCATAGAATGTGTAAATCAAGAAAGCCATTAACAAAAACGTCAGCTATTATGATAAAAGATTAGAGCCAATTTAGATAAGGAGCCTAAATAATACCAACAGAGCAATATCATAATATTATAACGCCTATTCTGTTATAACCCATTTTTTCAAACATAAACTCATAAACTAACCCTAATAAACTATCATAAATTTTAAAGCTATCAACGAATCCAAAACAATCAAAAATAACTATTATATGCATTTCCTAAGAAATATCTCTATGGTATTGCATTGCATTACAATTGGATTAAGACAAATGATGAATGGAATAAATTGACCTAGATTTCATAACATTTTCATTATTTTCTTTAAAACTTTTAAGAACAAAATAACATTAAAGTAATCTTTTAGAAACCTAAAAAAAATTTTAAATTCTAATAAATCACAACAAAATAATCATAAAATAATAAAATTTAAAAAATTATACAATTTTGTTATTGTGTCACTCACAAATATCAGAGAAAATCATAATTCTAGAATTTCAGATTGATCTTAAAAATAACCAACAAGAAAACCAAAAAAGTAAAGGGAAAACATGTTTTATGAAAGTTCGTAGTTTTGTGACTTTGTGAGTTTTGTTTTGAGACTATATGACGCGCATGTACGTATGTACATAGACAAATACTAACCATCTATACAAAAATACCGAATAATGTGAAATTCAGAATTGTGCAATCACAAATGACTGATTCAACTTAAGTGAATATGTGATGATAAAAGTTTAATTTATAAATCATCTATCGTCAAAATTAAAAAATAAGTTTCATGTCTGCCATTATGGATATGGTGTAATGTGAATAGCATCAAGATTCGACCAATGGTGCTACTGAAGATAACACAAAACACTTGATGATTTCAATAAAAATTATTACAATAAAATGCAATAAATCGAATGATTCCATTAATTACTTGAGATAAAAAACGTACCGAAAATTCGCTAGCTATCAGCTATCATTGTTATAGTATATCTAAGTAGGGATGGCAAACCGGTTTTCGGTTAGCCGGTTAACCGGATAATTTTGGCAAAATTTAACTATTCGAATAACCGGGTAATCAACTCGGTTAACCGGATAATAAATTATGTTATAGTTTCATACATGATAAAATTCAAAAAAGCAATTATTTTTCTGCAAAATCCGGTTATGTAATTTAATTTGGTAGTAAAACAAATAATCACGTCTAAATATACACTCAAATCAATATTTCGAATATTCGAACAAAATCACAACAATTGCATTAAATAATCAAATGTTTTCTAACATAGTATAGTTAAACTGTAAACAAGGGATATTTGAATTCACCTGAATCGGACAACAATCTCGGTCTAATTATAAATTTCAGCCTGCACCATGATGGCCTAGGTTGTATATTGCATAAAAAAACTAATTCAATTAGAGATGTTTTACTCGCTCATAGAATTGTAATCTACAAAACTTGAATTTAAATCATTTGATTAAAGTATAAAAAGTTAAAATTAATTGGAACGATTGCAAAGATTGATGATAATTAGACTAACGTTAGCAGTAAATATAGGCCAGTGTTCTCAGTCATATCTAATTTTGCAACTAAGATACGTTCTAAATTAAGTTCGAAATCATTAAATGGGTTGATTTCCTTAAAATAACATATTATTTCCTGCAGGAAAAAAAAGGTTTAATAAATAATTGTAAATCAATCTTTGGCGTTTTCGTTAATTCATTCGGAATAGAATGGAGAGAATAGATTGTTCTAATCTCAAAAAAATTCTGTCAAAACTTTCAAAATTAGTACATTCAGAATTTTCCGTATGAATTAACGAAAACGTCACTTGTTATAGTATTTCGCAATTGAGTTTTTTTATATGCCTGATTTTTTATATGCCTGATTCAATTTCGATTGTGACGTCAGCCTCATGGAACTTACAAAGAAAGGTTTTTCTAGGCTGCTGAGGATAATGTAGGAATTAGGGATTTCAATCCAGTCCAGTAGCGTTCTATGAATCCCGGAAATGAGACCATTTTGAATATTAAAACACAGGATTTAATGTGTATGGAAAATCACAAATAATTAAAAAAAAGATTTCAATCGCAATATTTCATTATTTCATGATAGAATGCAGAGAATAAAAAACAACTACGGCTGAAAAATTACAAGCATTCCTTAAAAAATATGAAGCAACAAAACTAAAATTGAGTTGCCAATAAGCATAGTGCTAGTGACATATTCATTGATCATGTGACGTACGTTTTTTTCCAAAGAATTAAAACCCACTTATAAAATTATACGAAAGCTTATTATTTCGAGCAAACAATAGCGTTCCATCATCAAGAATATACCATAACTAAAATTTAGAGAAAGTTCATCCGTCAGCACCACCTTTAGGGGTGGTCTTAGTGGTGATTTAAACTCGATAATCATTAATCTCAGAATTTTGGGATCATAAAAATATGTCTGGAACCCGGAATTTATGATCTCGGGATTGCAATCCCTAGTCACAATCGAAATCAGATCGAGCATACAAATTAAATATAGCTAAATAGTTAATTTATTAATTATAAAAACTCAATTGCCAAATTTTATAACAAGGAATTTTATTTCTAAAATTCATCGAATTAAACTATAATAAAGTTTAGTTTTATGATTAAAATTTAAATAGATAAAGATTTTAACTGTCAAATTCAAATACATACTGATATTTAATTGCCTTATTTTATATTTGTTCTGGTATGTTTTAAATGAAGTGTTATGATTAGTGTAAAAACACTTATTTAAAGAAATTTATTTGTGAATTAAAAACCAATTTTCGCTTTAATTTTTTAACCGGTTAACCGGTTAAAACCGGTTTTTTGAAAATTTTCTATTCGATAACCGGATAGTAAAAATGTCGAATAATTGCCACCTCTATATCTAAGGCAGCCATGAAAACATAGTGAGAGAAAAAGAATACACGCAAGAGAGAGAAAAAGTCCGAGCGGCAGCATGTCCGCTAAAAATAGGAAGATTTCGAGATCAGAGTTTTGTGTACAAGTAGAATCTGATGTATCAGATTGGTTTAAACAAAACAAACTACATATTTACAAACAGATATCGAACAAATTTTAAAAAGAAAATTAGCTACATTTACATAAGCAAAACTACATCTATGCAATTTTGGAACGTTGTTACGAACGAACAAACAAATATCAAATCTACAACAGAACATATGTGTGACAATGTATGACACTATATGAAAACACACCACAAGCCTACTTTATATCATACGTCGTGCAAATACTGCGAAATATCATAATAGTTTATTTCTTAGAAAAAAAAATTAATTAATTGAAAAAAAAAATTAATTGACTGTTATAAGGTTTTTGCAAATTGCTGTTGTTGGGGATTGTTGCAAATTATTTTGTTGAAGCCGACAAGTCAAAAACCTCTAACTAGGTTTATATTTAAAAGAAACGGATTAAAATGTTTCCACAGATTATAAATTTATGAAGTTTTTAAAAATATTAGTATCCAAACGGCTGTTATAAAGGTTTGAAAAAAGCAACTTTTTTCTAGTCCTTTTTCTAGTCTAGTGTTTTCTTTCTAGAAAGCCTCTAGTTTCTTAAACATGAGTCGGATTTCGCTGATTTTCGAACTTGTCCAAGATATTTATAAGACACACATTTTTAGAAAAAGTTTTTTGATCTGACTCCACAAATGCGACCGTGAGAGTACCGATTGATTCAAAATCATTTTGTGTTTTCATAAGCTTTTTTGCTGGAGCCAGGGTTGACACGTTTTAAAAGTTTCAAAGTAGGACACACTACCCCTAGGGTATCAAAACTAAAAAACTCGTTGGATTTGTGCCACTTTAATTTTCAGTTAAAAAAATTTTAAATTTTTTTTTAAAACTATTAGGTTTCTATTTGGTGTAAGTATGAATGTATATGCCTTATTTCTGTAATACTAATTTAGTTATTTATAATGATGGCATACAAATTCGCATTGATGTTATGGCCTCCAATTCAGTAACACTGGAAAAGCTTAAATTTAAAATGATGAAGTTTCAATTTAGAAATTAATCTGAACGTGAAAATTATAATATGGTTCGTCATCGCCGCTGTGACTAAGTTGTGTAGACACACGGGATTTGAACAGGTGTCTGAGTGTGAGTTCGAATCCTGCCACGAAACACCAAAAAAAATTTCTAACGGAGTTTTAGAGAAAATGACAAATTATTTCGAAAACAGATTTGCGTCCATTAACATCCTTAGAACGCATGTTGTTGTGGGACCTTGGTCTTAAAAGGTTTTTATGTGTTGTTGTGACACATATTGTAATGCCTACTACACATCACATTTTATTAAAAAAAAAAAAAAAAAAAAAATATGTACTTAAGCAATTGCTCACAAAAAAACCCCTCCTTAAATTTAAAGTTTTTAAGAAATCAGAAATACAGCTTAACATATTATCTGCTGATTCATTGGAACTATTATAGGGTCTGTTTTTTAATTCAACCGGGTCGTGTAGAGCTAACAGATTTACACTGATCGGAGCGAAATTATTCCGAACTTATTTTAATTAGTGTGGAACATTTTTACACGACGCATGTGCAGTGTATTACTTCGGTCTGAAAGACCTAAGTATTACATTCATGAGCACAAAGTGAAATTCTTACCCCCACTTTTTTTGGCATTTCTTGACGTTTTAGGACATACTGATTCTAAAAAAGCAAAAAAAAAAAAAATGTGTGTCTGTCTGTCGGCCGTCCGTCCGTCCGGCCGTCACAACCGACGAAATCTAGAAAACCGCTGGACGGATTTCAAAATTTTTTTTTTCTAAAAATAGGTTTACTCAATGGGAAGAGCCGAAAGGACGATGTGTTCGATAACTGTACCGGAAGTGTGTCAAAAAAATCGTCAAGTGTGTCAAAACATGGAAATTTGCATATTTTTTGCTTAAAAATCGATCATTTTAAGTGATTACGAGTAGAAACATTAAATTTGGAGAAATCTTGATGGTCGGGATTGGTATGTGAGACCAAAATCTAGATTACTGCATTATAAGTTTGTCAAAAAAATGTTGTCAAGTGTGTCAAAAGAAAGATTTTTATTTACTTTTTTACCCAATTTTTTGAAAAAAAAATTAAATTAAAATTTTGTTCGAAATGAAATTTTATTTTATTATTGCGAACTATGGCATTATAAGTTTGTCAAAAAAATGTTGTCAAGTGTGTCAAAAAAAGATTTTTATTTATTTTTTTACCCAATTTTTTGGAAAAAATTAAATTAAAATTTTGTTTGAAATGAAATTTTATTATTATTATTGAGAACTATGGTATTATAAGTTTGTCAAAAAAATGTTGTCAAGTGTGTCAAAAGAAAGATTTTTATTTATTTTTTTACCCAAGTTTTTGGAAAAAAATTAATTTAATAATTTGTATAACATGAAAATATATTATTATTATAGAGAATTATGGCATTATAAGTTTGTCAAAAAAATAATGTCAAGCGTGTCAAAAAATGATTTCATTGATTTTTTTAGCCAATTTTTTGGGGAAAAAAATGTAGCTGTTTTTATGACGTAAATGTAGTTGAAAATGAATTTGGACATGGAAATTTTTTAATGTTACAGTTTTTAAATTTTTTTTGGAATTTTGAAAAAAGGTTGCATTTTTGATTTTGTAATAATTTTTGCAATATTTTTAGAATTTTGGAAAAAGTTTTAATTTTTGATTTTGTAAGAATTTTTGGAATTTTATTGGAATTTTGAAAAAAGTTTCAATTTTTGATTTTGTAATAATTTTTGGAATATTTTTAGAATGTTGAAAAAAGTTTGATTTTATTATAATTTTTACAATATTTTTGGAATTTTGAAAGAAATATGAATTTGTGATTTTGTAATATTTTCTCGAATCGCTAAATTGAAGGTTTTTGAATAGCTTGCTGAAAATATAATTAAAAATGAAATTGGACATGGACATTTTTGAATTTGTTATAGTTTTTGAATATTTTTGGAATTTTGAAAAAGTTTCAATTTTTGATTTTGTAAGAATTTTTGGAATATTTTTAGAATTTTGAAAAATTTTAAATTTTTGATTTTATTTTAATTTTTATAATTTTGGATAAAGTTTCAATTTTTGATATTGTTATAATTTTTGTAATATTTTTAGAGTTTTGGAAAAAGTTTGAATTTTTGAATTTTTAAGAATTTTTGGAATATTATTAGAATTTAGGAAAAGTTTAAATATTTGATTTTATTCTAATTTTTGGAATATTTTTGGAATTTTGAAAAAAGTTTCAATTTTTGATTTTGTATAATTTTGCAATATTTTCAGAATTTTTGAAAAAAGTTTAATCTTTGATTTTGTAATAATTTTTGGAATATTTTTAGAATTTTGAAAAAAGTTTGATTTTATTTAATTTTTACAATATTTTTGGAATTTTGAAAGAAATATGAATTTGTGATTTTGTAATATTTTCTCGAAACGCTAAATGGAGAGGCTTTTGAGTAGTTTGCTGATTGTATCATCTTTTCACTAAATTATGTTAATTTATGATCTTTTATAATTTTCCGGCATCGTATTGATGTTTCGTGTTAGTTTTGTAATAAATTTCTAAACAGAGATTAAAAAAAATACTTGTACTTTAACAAAGAGTTATGTTTGATATACATCGCCGCCCAAAACTAAAAACCATGTCCTCATAAAAGTTTTTTGCCGAAAACTATATCAAAAACCTTAACCCAGACCGAAGTCTTGATATCTCAGAGCTGTGAGATTTCAGCCCCTCCATATTTTCGTGTTGAAATTTTGCGATTTTGACAAATCGTTATAAAGTTGTATGTAGCTGTATGTAATGAATATTAGAAATAATAAATCATGAATTAAAATTTATTACAATAATAATAATTGTTTTTAACTCAACACAAAACCATCTTTATGTGCAATAAAAACAATTATTTTAAGTTTTCAAAATACAAACCAAATACAAACTGATTTGAACGGTCACAATATTTTCAAACAAAGTTAAAATAATTGTTATTGAAAAAGCAATTTCAATAACCAAGGTAGGAATTACTTCGGTCTGAAAGACCTAAGTATTACATTCATGAGCCAAAAGTGAAATTCTTATCCCCACTTTTTTTGGCATTTCTCAACGTTTTAGGACCTACTGATTCTAAAAAAGCAAAAAAAAAATGTATGTCTGTCTGCCGGCCGGCCGTCCGTCCGGCCGTCATTACCTACGCTGCAGGGAAAACCGCTGGAGGGATTTCAAAAAATTTTTTTCTAAAAATAGGTATACTCAAGGGACAGGTCCGAAAGGACGCTGTGTTCAATAACTGTACCGGAAGTGTGTAAAAAAAACATTAAGTGTGTCAAAAACAGCAAATTTTCATATTTTTGGCTTAAAAAACGTTCATTTTAAGTGATTACGAGTATGAACATTGAATTTGGAGAAATCTTGATGGTAGGGATTGGTATGTGAGATCAAAATCTAGATTATTGCATTATAAGTTTGTCAAAAAAATGTTGTCAAGTGTGTCAAAAGAAAGATTGTTATTTATTTTTTTACCCAAGTTTTTGGGAAAAACTAAAATTAATTATTTATATGACATGAAATTTTATTATTATTATTGAGAATTATGGCATTTCAAAAAAATGTTGTCAAGTGTGTCAAAAGAAAGGTTTTTATTTATTTTTACCCAATTTTTTGGAAAAACATAAAATTAATTATTTGTTTGAAATGAAATTTTATTATTATTTTTGAGAATTATGCCATTATAAGTTTGTCAAAAAATGTTGTCAAGTGTGTCAAAAAATGATTTCATCTATTTTTTTAGCCAATTTTTTGAAAAAAAAAATTAACTGTTTTTATCATGTAAATGTAGTTGAAAATGAAATTGGACATGGAAATTTTTGAAGTTATAGTTTTTGAAATATTTTTTGAATTTTGAAAAAAATTTGTATTTTTGATTTTGTAATAATTTATGCAATATGTTTAAAATTTCGGAAAAGTTTCAATTTGTGATTTTGTAAGAATTTTTGGAATATTTTTAGAATTTTGGAAAAAATTTGAATTTTTAAGAATTTTTGGAATATTATTGGAATTTAGAAAAAGTTTAAATATTTGATTTTATTCTAATTTTTGGAATATTTTTGGAATTTTGAAAAAAGTTTCAATTTTTGATTTTGTTATAATTTTTGCAATATTTTTAGAATTTTGAAAGAAAAAGAGTTTTTGTATTTTATATATATTTTTAGAATTTTGAAAAAAGTTTCAATTTTTGATTTTGTAAGAAATTTTGGAATATTTTTAGAATTTTGAAAAATTTAAATTTTTGATTTTATTATAATTTTTGGAATTTTGAAAAAAGTTTGAATTTATGATTTTGTAATAATTTTTGCAATATTTTTAGAATTTTAGAAAAGTTTGAATTTTTAAGAATTTTTGGAATATTATTGGAATTTAGAAAAAGTTTAAATATTTGATTTTATTATAGGTAATTTTTGGAATTTTTTTGGAATTTTGAAAAAGTTTGATTTTATTTACTTTTTACAATATTTTTGGAATTTTGAAAGAAATATGAATTTGTGATTTTGTAATATTTTCTCGAAACGCTAAATGGTGAGGTTTTTAATTATTTTGCTGAGTGTATCATCTTTTCACTAAATTATGTTAATTTATGATCTGTTATAATTTTCCGGCAACGTATTGATGTTTCGTGTTAGTTTTGTAATAAAGTTGTTGTTAAGAAACAGAAATAAAAAAATACAAGTACTTTAACAAAGAGTTATGTTTGATACCGAAGTCCGAACCGGACCGAAGTCTTGATATTTCAGAGCTGTGAGATTTCAGCCCTTTCATATTTTATATTTAATAATATTGAAAACTTCATTTTCAACTAATAATTACCGATAAAAATCCTATTATTTTAAAATGTTTAGTTTGATTTATTTTTGTAACTAATATTTAAAAATATAAATTAATTTCCAATAATAAACCAAATAAATTAAAAATAATAAATAATAGTACATTATATACCGAGGTGATAAAGTAAATTTTCTACATTGAGGTGGATATTAATTCGCGAGAAACGAAGTTTCGAGCGAATTAAGCACCGAAATGGAGAAAATTTTCTTCACCGAGGTTTATATACTATTTTTTTTACTACTTGATATAAAAAATGCACTAAAACTCTTAATTATTCACAAAATAAAATCTCAATTAATAAGCAAATGGTGAATAAATAAAAATTTTGATTTGGTGAAACATTGTGTATCATATCATTGGATTGCGTATTGGATATTTATTATGCAGGGCTGCTTAGTTAGAAATTTATTTTCAATGAATTTTCTTAAAACTATATAAAAATCACATATGCTTTGCGTTAAAAAATATAGCTTTTATTTATTTTTGGCATGAATTGAATTGAATTGAAAATCTATTCAATATTGTTGAGCCAAATTTAGAATCTTTTTAGTCTACAACTCACAACTAAACTAAATTTCAACAGAATTCTGTTTAACACGAAATAAAATTTCAAATAAACTAAACTATAGTTGCAAAGGAGTTTTTGCATTCATTCATTATTTATTATTACTAGGAGGGCCCGGCGTGCTTCGCTACGCTGATAAATAAAGTTTTTGCGTAGACATTTTGTTGACGTAGAAGCAATGATTTCAAAAAGTGGTAATGAGAAATGCTAGCATATAATTTTTAATTTTTCTTTTTAAATATATGAATGAAAAATAATCAAAACTCTAGCTGATCAGTTCGGATATATGAAAAATTAGCGATCAAATAAGTTAGTGATCAAATAAGCTTACTTGAAAACTTATTTGATCGCTAATTTTTCATATATCCGAACTGATCAGCTAGAGTTTTGATTATTTTTCATTCATATATTTAAAAAGAAAAATTAAAAATTATATGCTAGCATTTCTCATTACCACTTTTTGAAATCATTGCTTCTACGTCAACAAAATGTCTACGCAAAAACTTTATTTATCAGCGTAGCGAAGCACGCCGGGCCCTCCTAGTTTCAATTATTCAGTTTTTTTTCTTTTTGCTCGCAAAAATATACTTAAGTCGGATGAAATTTGTGGCACCTATTCACAAAACATTGACATCAATACCAAAACTACGTGAAAAAGCCTCAAAAATTCAACCGCGCATAACTCCGATTCAGAGTACACAAAAAATAAAAGCAGAAATAACTTTTTTCCTTTCGTCAATACCAACAAAATAACAAAATTGCAGATTTTTTAAAAATCAAAAATTTAAAAATCAACAAAAAATGTCGTTTTCAAAATAATAGTTCTCCTATAATAAAAAAAAAAGAAAAATATTACGTCTATCGACCCCTAAATCAATTCATAAACTAAATTCTCTAAACTTCAAAGGAAATGTATAAACTAACTAAGAGAAAATAAATATAAAAAAAGAAAAAAAAGTTTTAAGTTTTAAACCATTACCAAAACTACGTGAAAAAGCCTCAAAAATTCAACCGCGCATAACGCCGATTCAGAGTACACAAAAAATAAAAGCAGAAACAACTTTTTTCCTTTCGTCAATACCAACAAAATATCAAAATTTCAGATTTTTTAAAAATCAAAAATTTAAAAATCAACAAAAAAATGTACGTTTTCAATATAATAGCCCTCCTATAATAAGAAAACAAAGAAAAATATTACGTAAATATCTTTATATCAATAAACAAAATTACGCATATAATCTCTTTTATTCCGACGACTCGACCGTCCTTCTTGAAAGATAAAAGACGACTAAAATATAAAATAAATACGACGACTGAAATGAATATAAAATAAAATATAAAAATTTTCGTTTTTGTTATTCGTTGTTCGGTTCGATAGCTAATATATAAAAAAGAAAAAAGAAAAATTTTAAAGCATTGTTTTAAAGCAAAAAGAAAGATGTATGTAAACTTATAATGCATATGTATAGAAAAAGTTTTCCGTATATAATAACTTTTTTATTTATGATCCGAAAAATCCCAAAAATCTTTAAAATCTAGGTTACACTAATATCAGTTAGCAGTGAAAATTTCAAATGAATCAAAATTCGAATAAAAAAGCCTAATGCTCCACAAAGTTTTAATCTAGCGTATTAATATATAGGATTAAAATAAAATCAAAACGCTTATTATTTTTTAATATATTATTATTATTTTAGGAAGAAACTAAAAAATTTCAAAGATGAACTCAGTTAACAAACGAACAAAAATTATATTTTCATTATTTACTAAGGTGCTAAAATACTTATTATTAGGTGTGGGGAATAATTATTAGTAACCTTAGCTGAGAAAAATAACTTTTGTCTTGGGTTTTTGAGTAAATAATTGAAATTTCTCATGCAAGTAGTAAAAAAAACAAATAACTCATATGAAGCCATTTCTTGGTTTGTTTTATAATTTACACGATTTACTCGAGCATACCATTCAGAGTAAATTTGACAACACCATGTTTTACACCAATCGAATTAAAAAACGAAGAACGTTAGTTTAAGTTTACACAGGTTTTATTTAAAAACGCAGTTCACAGGCTGAATTTACACTACTCCGCACCGGTTGAATTGAAAAACAGACCCATAAAAATCAATAAGCTTAAGTTGTAAGCCAGTTACTCATAAACAATACTGTTTTATATAAGTATTTACATATTCCTTTAAAATCGAAATAGCTTTCTGTGTAAGATATTGTATTACAGCTGGCTTAAAGTAGGACATTATTATAGTAAAGTAGGACGGAGGACATTCTTGCTCCAAAGGAGGACTGTCCTACCGAAAGTAGGACACGTGGCAACCCTAGCTGGAGCCGCTCACTCAGGAACCTCTAGTTGCAGAGGTCCATTTTTAAAAGAAATTGATAAAAAAGATTCCAAAGATTCTAAATTTGTTAATTTTTTTTTATGTTAATGTTTTTTATGTTTGTTAGTAAAATTACAGACCTGCGTATAAAATTACTCACCTTCGTATCAAAAAACAACTCAATTTTAAATAATCAAATTATAAACATTGGGAAAATCGAAACCTTTCTTATTTTCTGTTAATAAATACTCAAATGGGGTTTTCTCGTCAACGAATCGAAACGCATGTCTGTTGTTTGAGTATGTTTTAATTTTATTTAAAAACCAAAAAAAAGAAAAGAAAGAAAAAAGGGCACTTTTGGATTTCGGCATAATTAAAAATTCTATTTTATTAAAAATCAAAACTGAAAGTTTCATATCAAATACGCGAAAAATATTTCAATGTAATTTTTTTACTAATACCGCATTTACAGCGGCATAGCAAATTAGCAGATGTAATTTAAATCTGTGCTGTAAACACTTTTTATTTTAAAAGCTTGCAACTAATTTGATATCTAGCCTTACTAAAAATCAATTTTTTTTTAATTTAATACTTCACGCTTTGAACACCATTGCAAATAAAAATCTTTGATTTCTACACCGTCTCCTTTTCCCAAAAATTAATATACTACCTATTAATTTGCTATGTCGCTGTAAATGCGGTATAAGTCTTATTTAATACCTTCTAAACAAAAAAAAAAGTCGGACAAGTGCGAATAAAATTCGCTCGCCAAGGGTTCCGGGAATGTAAAAGAACACAATATCAAAAAATAAATAACATAAAGTTATGTTGTAAAGTCTTTATATCGCCAGACTATGGACGCATAACAGAATAAATGTTTAATCGTAGACGTCAATACTAAATGTCAATCACATCTACATTAATCAAAAATGTTACTTGAGGTTAAATCTTATCGATAGCTGTTTATGTTAACTAAAGAAAGATTTAACCAGTATTTTAATGGTTGAAATTGGGAATATTTGTTCTATAAATCAGCGTCGAAATATAGGGTGGTATAAAATATACATACACTTAAAATAGCACTTTTTTATCAATTACTAAAAAACTGTACATCGCAAAATTCTATAAAATTTGCAATGTTTCTTAAATTAAGTGCTCTTTCAAATGATACCCCACTCGTTTGGGTCAAAAAAAGTTTTTTTTACCCTCTCCACACCCATTCCCTAAACACACAGAAATATAATTATTTGAGACCTCGCTATAATTGTCATTTAAAGTTTACCAAACTTCCTGTCTATATGCATTTTCCAAATTGTTCTGTCAATCAGTGTCGAAACGTAGGGGGAGCACGGTTTGAAAGTTTTACATTTTTGACAATAACTCGAAAACGGTGACCAGTGAAATTCTAAAGAAAGTGCGTTATTTCTTAAATTAGGTGTTCTTTCAAATGATACCCCACTCGCTTGGGTCAAAAAAAGTTTTTTTTTACCCTCCTTACACCCATCCCTTAAATACACAGATATATAATTATTTGAGAGTTCGCTATAATTTTCGTCGTTCAAAAATTGTGTCTCTGTGAATTTTTACAAATTTTTCTGTTAATTAGGCTCGAAATGCAAGGGGGGACCAACTTTTTGTGTCACTTTATTGATAATAATTCAAAAACTATGCATTGCAAAATCTAAAAAAAATGGCAATATTTCTAAAATCAAGTGCTCTTTTAAATGTCACCTACAATAACCTGGTTTTAAATGATTTTACCCCTCAACATTCCCACCCCTTTAATAAATATAGTTATAAGTATCTGCCACTTTCCTATATTTTTCATTAAAAACCTACTAATTTTTCTATCATTCCAAATATATTTCAAGATTTTCGATGAAGTAGGGTTGGAGTTAATCGGGGCAATAAAACATCGATAAAACGTCATTTTTGAAAATTATACCAAAAATCGTGAGG
Organism: Diogma glabrata; assembly: GCA_963693315.1. Taxonomy (NCBI): domain Eukaryota; kingdom Metazoa; phylum Arthropoda; class Insecta; order Diptera; family Cylindrotomidae; genus Diogma; species Diogma glabrata. The sequence continues at coordinate 117,393,461 of OY856187.1, forward strand.
TGTAAAATTCCAAAATATATTTTTAAATAATGCTGAAATGAAGCCCTATGATACCCTACTCGTCTCGCTAAAAAATGTATGTTTTCAAAGGCTTTACATCGTACCTCTTTAAAACAAACGAACACAACTTTATTTATTTTTTTAACCCGCCATCTTTTGTGGATAGGTTAGTTTTATAAGCACCTCAAATTTTAAGTTCATCGGATTAATGGTTCACGAGATAATCGAAATAGTTTGAAAAACACGATGTACTCTCACCAATAGTGTTCCGTATAAAAAAGTTGAATAGAATCGGTCAACCAGTTTTTAGTAAATAGCATAAAGTACAAAAAAAATCAAACTAATGATACAGTCAAATGCTTTTTCTCGTAAACACAAAATAAAGCATGTCTGTAATTTTAGTATGGTTTGAGTAAATAATAAACCTTTAAAATATAAAAAAATGAAAAAAAAACAAATTGAATAGTTTGAATAATTAAAAATTAAAAAAAATCATCTAGCTAGAAGCATTTTATTTTTTTTATCAGTGTAATATTTTTATAAAGCCACATTAAGTAGCAAAAAAAACTTTACTCAAATCGAATAACGCGTTCAACACAATTTGACTTTAATGTTTGATGTCACTAAATTTCATTAAAAATTTCGAGCCACCCTGTGTCTTTCACTAGTGAAAAATAAAAAAAAAACGTATAATTTTTTTTATTGTACTAACGATTACCGAAGCTTCAAAAACATCGGAAAAGATCAGGTGGGTTCACATCATCGGCGTCTTGATTCGATTTTCCATCAATATTTTAATGAACGAAATAAAAATAAAATAAGAGATAAAGGAAATTTTTTAGAATATTTGGAGTATCTAATTAAAATGAAATAGCTA
>OY856187.1:117394537-117436566 GCA_963693315.1 Diogma glabrata
GTTCCTTATTGTATTTTTATCCGTTTTGGTTTGGAGTGTTTTTAAGCCAGTTCTATATTATGTAGATTCGTCGATGTTACCAGTAACCTGGCTATCTCTGACATCTTGCAGAAAGCATCTTGCTGTCTTCCTTATGTCTCTGGGTGGTTCTATCGTAGTTAAGGTGTCATTGCAAGGATGTTGCTCTTTGTGACAGGCCAATAGATATTGTTTGGTTAGCATTTCATTATGTTCACGGACCGACAATATGTTACTTTCCTCGTGCAAGTGATCACGGTGGGCCATCAGGTGACATCCGGTTGCGGTTCGCAAGGCAGAATTTTGTGTTGTTTGTAACTTATTCCAGTGAGTGTTGGCAACTTGAGAGGCCCATATGGGTGCAGCATAATTTATAATAGGTCTTCCTATTGCTTTGTACGTTGTTAAGATCGTGTTTTTATCTTTGCCCCATGAACTACCCGCTAGTGCTTTCACTCAAAAAAAAAACCAAGTGAAACTAATAAAATTCTACATACATTTTACAATTTTTTTATAAATATACAACACACAAAAATTTTTGTAAAATTTACATTTTTACAATAAATATTGTCATTGTGAAAAAAATTATTTATAAACACTACAAATTCTTTTATTTACATCCAACAAAAGATTTTAAGGTTTATAAATTAAATTATGAAAATGGCAGAAATATTTTCTGGCTTAATAAATATTTTGTAAAATCTTCAAATTAAAAATTTAAGTTTATCAGAGATATTGTGAAATTTATAAAACTTATTAAATTGTTTCCACAAAAGTTTTAGAAAAAGTACAAACCCTTTTATAGCATCAACAAAAAGCATTTATGGATTTAATAATATTTTTTTGTAATATATATATAAATATTTTATATATATATATATATATATATATATATATATATATATATATATATATATATATATATATATATATATATATATATATATATATATATATATATATATATATATATATATATATACACATATACATATATAAACATGCACATGTATCATATGGTAACTCCGTTAATAAATAAAACACTTTTTTTGCATACATTTGCTATATTTTGTAAATAATTTCTAGTTAAAATTTTTTACAATATTTTATAAGCCTATTCGGTATGTTGAATGAATTTTCGTTTACTAAATTACTAAATTAAAAATCGCAGTTTCTCTAATTCATCAGGAAAAGGAAACTTTTTTGGGATCCGGAACACTAAATCCTAAAGAAAGAAACATGTTTGTTTTACATTTTCTTTCGTCACTTAATGTGATATTAACGTAGTGTATTAAATGAAATAAAATCCCAGATTATCCTTTTGTTATAATATGGAGAAAAATACTACGTCACTAAATGGTTTTACTTTTTCTTGTGGCATAGGTTTACTTTGCCATTTGGTCTGTAAACGAATTTAAAAAATAAATAATTATCAACTTTTTCATCAAACTTACATGCTGCATGTTTATGCTTACCAATTTCTAACCCTATGGTTTCTCTACTGTTGAAAATTAAGAAATATATCTCCCGTTGAGGCGTTGAATTTAATTAATTTTAGTCTTGTAACCAGAGGCGCAGCTAGGGGGGCGGGGGGGCGGTCCGCCCCGGGTGTCACCCGTTTTGGGGTGACACCCGAACGTTAAAAACTTAAACAAACCATCACAATGTTTTCAACGATAAATCACTTCGAAACCGTTTTGGGGTGACACCCGAACGTAATCAGCTTAAACAAACCATCACAATGTTTTCAATGATAAATCACTTTGAAACCGTTTTGGGGTGACACCCGAACGTAAACAACTTAAACAAACCATCACAATGTTTTCAACGATAAATCACTTCGAAACCGTTTTGGGGTGACACCCGAACGTAAACAACTTAAACAAACCATCACAATGTTTTCAAAGATAAATCACTTCGAAACCGTTTTGGGTGACACCCGAACGTAAAAAACTTAAACAAACCATCACATGTTTTCAACGATAAATCACTTAGAAACCATTTTAACCAGGTTATCCATGTAATTTTAATTTATAAATTGTGATAACTTATAAATGTGTCCTATAAATGTGTTATTGGTTCAAAAAGAATCTATTCTACTTTTAAAAATTTTTGAGTTATTACGTGAAATAAAATTTTAACAATATTAATCGAATCAACATGTTGAGCATTGAATCCCATCACCACAATTACTCAATAGCTTTGAATATTCCTATAGATACCATATTGACCGTTTTTTACGATATATTATTTAGTATGCAAGCATGATTATTTAATGACCAGGTCTAAAAACACATATGCTGAATAATGTATAGGAAAAGTGGTTTACGTCGATAATGTGGCACCCTTTGTCGATAGGGTGGCACCCTTGAGTTACAATGTCTCTATTCCAAAATTATTTCTAAAATATCCGCTTAACCTTACTACCTAATATATGTTTTACATTTCAAACAAATTAATTGCAAACACCTAAGGAAACTAACAAACAATCAAATTACCGTGTTTGTAAATGATCTCAAAATAATTTTTTTTCCTTTATCTTGAAACTCAAAGAATAAATTGAAATAGATCGTTTTTCAATGGACACAAAAATAATTACTGTAGAATAAAATGGCAGTTATGCAATTACTGCAGTTTTGCAAATTTTTGTAGGTTGATACATACTCATACTGTTTGTTTTCAGTTTTATATATTTATATATTTGAATTAAATGAAAGTTTTTCCTCTTGGAAATTTCAAACTCATCAAGTGATTCTTTTAAAGATCCTTGGCTACATAAATGTAAAGCCTTCAATTTTTTTTTAAAAGTGGTGTAGCTATTGTTATTAACTATGTAAATGGTTTGCAAAAATAAACTTTAAATTTTGTTTATTTTTCTTCTTAGGCAGGTATTCCTTAAATCAGCCGTAAAACATTTTCCGGTTTTCCCGATGTAAAATTTTTCACAAAAATCACATTCAATTTTGTAAATTATTAAGCATGATTCTAATTGGATATTTAATTTAGGTTTCAATTCTTTATATAAAATATATTTTAGGATTTCATACTTATATTTTTTTAAATAGTTCCTTATAATATTAGGCTATGATTTGTATATTCCATTTTATCAAATATTATTTAATATAAGTTGTTACAAGGAAATTTAAATAAATTAATTTTCTTGGCGGTGTATTTAGTCGTTAACACAGTGTACTTATTATGAACTATGTACCTATTATGTATCCTACAAATATATTTAGAATTAATGCTTTGCTGATACCTATACTATAATTAAAAATATTTTTTTAGATTTCGTTTAGCAAATATCCCAAAAAATAAAAATGCCACGAGGAGTTCATACTTTTTAAAGAAAAAGTTGGTTTCAGCAGAGAAAGACCAAATCTATAAATATGTTACAAAACCCGATGATATCCAAGGTTCATCAAAAGAAACTGATTATCACGTTGATGCAACGAATGTTTCAGAGAATATTGGCTCATCTTCGGAAAGTAACAGCAACAATACAGAATTAATAATGATAACCTATGATGACGAATTAGAAAGGAATAATGAAAATGACAGTGATAATGCCGCTAATGCTTCTACTATCGAAGACAGTATTTGCATGGGTGAATCACTTCAGGACTTAAGAGATGTATCACATTGGAATATACTAGTCTCTGGTAATGTTCGCATTGAAATCATAAAAAAAGAAAGTGAATATTTTCAAAATAGAGAAGGGTCGTTTGTTACTGTATCTAGACACGGGTTAGACATAAAAGGTGATGTTCGCCATCTTTCTAAAGAATGGTTTTATAAAATGATGAATAATGGTGAAAAAATTCTACGGCCATGGATTGTTTATTCTCCTGTAAATAATAACTTGCGTCCTGTATTGCTTCTGTTGTCGTGTATTTGCTGTCACCAATAATAATAATACAAAATCAACATTTACTACTGGATATCAGAAGCGGTGGAAACTAAATCACAAAGTGGCCGAGCATGAAACTTCAAATGAACATCTGGAGAATTTTGAAAAGTGGAAAACTTTGGAAATGAGATTAAAAATACATAAAACGATACGAGACGCAGCCTTGCAATTAATATATAATAAAAAACAGAAGTGGAAACATCTTTTATCAAGATTATTGGATATAACTTTGTTTTTATCTAAACAAAACCCAGCATTTCGTGGACATGATGAAGCACAAAGTTCTTCAAATAAAGGCAATTTCTTAGAACTAACCAAACTATTGTCAAAGTATGATGTAGTGTTAAAAGAACACATTTTGAATTTGGAGCATGGTAAATCACCAAAAGTATCATATTTGTCACCAGATATACAAAATGAGTTCATAAATGTTTTAGCGATCCACGTAAAGTTTAAGCTTGTCAACGAAATTAAATCGGTTAAGTATTTTGGAATTATGTTTGATAGCACACCTGACATTTCACATATTGATCAAATGTCAGAAGTGATTCGTTATGTGAAAATTGATGGTAGTAAAGTGGAAATCAAGGAAGTATTCCTTGGATTTTTTCCTTTACGTGGAAAAAAGCCGCTGATTTAAGCGATGAAATTCTTACACTGAAAAAAAAATTGAAGTAATGATAACCTCATCTCGAAGATGGCAGTTTATTATTCATGCAAAGAAAAGATATTTACAAACAATTTCACCGTGATTGGGACAGCTACTCAGTACTGAGTAACATTTTCCTGATAACAGAATAAGGTGTAATTAAAATATAAAGTGCTATCCAATATAACCGTAGTTGAATAAAGTTAATAACTATTTCCATGAAAACATATTTCTTTGGCCTTATATCATGAATTTTTCATTTTAAAATTTAAGTATTTGAGATTAATTGAATATTTTATTTTCACATAAATATTTCATGTGATTGTCTCAACTGCATCGGCTTATCATTGTACGGTTGTTGAATCAATCTCGTATTTCGATTCGCCATATCTGCCCGCACGGTGAGGTTGAGACAACTGCATTTCGATTGGAAATAGGACCTGTTTTTTTCAGTGTAAAATCTTGAAAATGATGGAATAGATGTTATGAATTGTCGCTCCCAAAGGTTATGATAATGCAGCTGTTATGAGTGGGAGAAGTGGAGGCTATGGAGAAGTGCACATGGAGAAGTGCAAGATATTATTTAAGCAAAAAATAACAAAGCAATTTTTGTGGGCTGCAAAGATCATTCAATTAATTTATACGGCCAACACGCGTCAGTGGAAGCCATTTTTACATGTTTTTCTGCTTCGACTAGCCGCTGGGAAATACTTGCTAAGCACAACAAAGCAACTGTCAAAATACTCTTAACAGCGCATTGGAGTGCTCATTATTCTGCAGTAAAAGTATTGGCCGAAAACTTTGATGGGATTGTGGCTGAAATTGAGAAGTTAAGTGATCAACAAGAAAATGTAGACACTAGAGGCGCTGCACAGAATCTTATCAATGCAGCATGTGATTTTTCGTTTCTTTGCTATATTTTGTTTTGGAATGATATTCTAAGAGAAATAATATCTGTGCTCGGATTGGATTGCAAAGCACGGGCTTGAATATTGATCAATTAGCTACAAAAATAGAGTCAATTCATAACGAAGTCTCATTGTAGAAGAGGCAATAGATCTTGCTGCGAAAAAATCGGAGGACTATGACATTCCAATGGAAAGCCGAATTCGTCATAAAAACGCAAAAAACGAACGGGTGGTGAGTTTGCACCTGATGTTGGACTGACACTGAGAGCTCAACTTAAAAAGGACATGTTGGAATGTCTTGACCGATTCAGTGTTGAACTCCGAACTAGACTGAAGTCAGTTCAAGATTTAGCTTCATTGTTCGCAGACAAACACTTAGCTTTTGGCGAACAGTGAAGAGTTAAAATTATCGGTATCAAAATTTACTGGTTTTTATGATGCGGTATTGGCAACAGAACTCCTCATAGAGATACAAAGGGTGAGGAGGCATTTAAAAGCGGCCAATGTTACAGTTTCTAACTGGGTGTACCTAGACATTTTGAAATTCATCGTAGAATGGGATTTTTTAGAATTTCTTCCGAATCTTACGGTCACACTAAAGTTATTTATGACTATTTGTGTATTAGTGGCTTCGTGTGAGAGGAGTTTCAGCAAATTAAAATTAGTTAAAAATTACTTGTGGGCTTATAATAATAATGCTCATTTGTATTAATTAAAAAAAATTATAAATTACGTTTATCGGCTTTTTATTATTATTGACAGTTTTTATTTTTGGGGTGACACCACAATATCCGCCCCGGGTGCCACCCATGCTAGCTACGCCACTGCTTGTAACACAAGTGTTTCTCCAATTTTGGTTTAGTTCTGCCCATGAACAATTATTTTTTGTCATGAACAGTTCTCCCTTTATAACTAGGGTTAATTTTTAAAAAGCACGAGTTTTATAAATGTTTAATTTAATGAGCTACTATGAGATTTAAAAATTTTTGTTGTGTTTAAAGGTTAAAAAAAGACATTTTTGATAATAATATTTTAAGTTATAATTTTTTAACAATTTACTATGTAAAATTAAAAAATAATAAGGTTTATATCTCATCGATTGTTTTTTATATTTTCTTTTATAATTTTAAACCTTTATTAATTCACAAAAAATTGGGTTTTGTGCGATATTTTTTGGAAATTATAGAAATTTTTGAATAAATTATTATCTCTTTAGTTTTTTTTTAAATTTCAAAAAAAAAATCGCCAAAATCTAAATGTTTAGTATTATGTAGAAAAGTAATGAAATTATAAGGCAAAAAATAAAATTTAACGGAGATATCCACCCTCCATCCCTTATTATTTTTTAATACTTTTTATAACAAATAATCAAAAACTGTAATTGTATTTATTTTAATTAAAAAAAGACTTACTCATTCATTAAAACAAAAAAAATTTGAAAGCCGTTAAGTTGTTAGTGAAATACATCAAATTGAACATATATGAAACTCGTGGTTTGTAAAATTACACCTAACTTAAAGGGAGAATCACTCACGATTACAAAAACTTTTCTTCCTTATGAAATGTTGTTTTTTATTTTCTCTTCCACTGTAAAAAAAAGTATAAACAAATCAAAAAGTTTGTGTTAAAAAACTGAATTTCTGGTTTAAAATTCGTGATTTTGACCTATGTATGGAATGTACCACGTCAAACGGATCAACGCTGAGCTTAAAATTCTATTAGTCGTTGAAAGTTGAACCCTTTTTCTGACCTTTGCTTGCTAAACACGAACATACCCTTAAACATTTTGATATAATAGTTAAAAAAATTGAAAAAACGGTTTCTATTAAAAGATGCGATGAATTTTACAAGTATAGCAGTTAAACAGTTTAAGAAATTCTATAATCTTGCTTATATTGGCGCCATAAACAAATTTTTTTACGACAGAGAATTTTGAACACAGCCTTGATGTGTTTGAGATAAAACGACCCATATATATAAAGAATGTAGACTCTAAGTTAAAACAACTTACCATACATTCAGTAAGGAACGAATTTATTATAGCTCGCCAGTTGTCCTGCTATGCCAGTCGCCATATTTTGATTAATTTTTAATTAATTATTATTGTCCATCAAAATTGAACGTAGCCGACAATTTAAACTACTATCATAATATCATCATAATATTAATTATGTATTAACCATCAAAAGTGTCATTTAAAACGACGATGATGTTAATACTGTTCAAACTAGAGACTATCACTACCACTATTTATTATATATAGACCACTAAATTAGCACAATTTAAAAAAAAATACTTTTCTACTTAGACAACCAGATTGTAACTGAAAAGGTTTAATACCAATTTTCGTTATGACTTCAATTTATAAACTTTTATAAAAGTGTTTGTAAAAAGAATTTTTTTTTTGTAAAATAGTTGTTGATTTTAGGTAGATTTCATATAAAAATCTACCTATTGCAATGGGCTTCATCTCGGAATTTCGGAAAAATTTTGATGCCAAACGACTATTTGTGATAAGCGGAGATGGAAAAACAAAAAAAAAAAAAATTATATATATATATATATATATATATAACGATATGAGGTATAACGGAATTTAGCGGCACTCTCACGGTCGCATTTTTCGACCTACATCAAAATAATTTTCTGTGTATGTTTCGGCAAATAATGTCTTGGACAAGTTCGTGAACTGGCCATATCCGGGTACCGGTTAAGCGGCTAGAGCCTAAAAAGTCGAATAATCTATGGCGCTATAACTTCCGTTTGAATAATAATATTTTAATAAAATTTAAAAATATTGAATATTTGAACCTTTTTTTATCATTTTTATCCAGATGACTACTTTGGCGTTTCAGGTTCCTCAAAAATCAGCTGTTTTAAAAATTTACTAAACTTTGCTGCCCTTGATCTAGCTGAAATGGCCAAGCTCATAGTTGAAAACTTTTTTTCACGTACTTAAAATATAAATCTTTCTAAAATTTTCAAAAATAATAGTTTAAGTCTAACGGTTGAGACCTAACGGCTGTTGAAATTAAAACAAACGCAAAAGGCAATGCTTTCATCATGTTTCAGTTTATGTTATTTAAATTCATCTTAACTTTTAAACATACTTTTCAACTATAGCCTCAAAAAATTTCAGCTTTCTAACCCAAAAGGTTCCATTTTTATAAGCATTATAATGCAACCCTTACACGAAAAATATCAACCCATTTAATACCATAGAAAAATTATCAAAATCTCTTTTGTTTTTATTTTTTTTACTAAGTAACCGTTTCGAAAAAGATTAAATAAGAACAAAAAAACACAACAACAAAAGATGATTTTGAAATAAAATTGTTTGATAATGTTTGATTATAAATTATGTGTGATGGTATAATTGTAGTTGTGACGTAGTTCATTTGATCTTTGGTGGATTTAATATGTTATTAAAAGTAGTTTAAACCAACTTAAATAAAACTGTTCCGAAATTGTATTGATGGAGTTAGTTCGGATAATGTATTAAATTTGGTTCGATAATTTTTTTGAATTATTCTGTTTCTACTTATATTTTTTATTTAAACTAATCTGACTTATCTAATTTTATTTGGACACAAAACCGTCTGACCCCGAAATCTACCTATTTCTAGCGGATATACCTGCCGCTGGGATTTTTTTTAAATTGCAAAAGTCTCCTTGTAAAGTTTAAAAAAAAATCTTCAATAATCGTATTAAGTTTTACAACAAAAATTGTAGAATGTTATTTTTCTGTTCACAAAATTTTACAAAATTTTGTACAATTGATTTTCATTTTGTTATGGATACACGATTTATGATTTAAAATTTAAAAAAATCAACATAATCTTAAAAATATTTTTGTCAAAACAATAAAAAAAGTTGTAATTAGAAATATTTATGATTTTTGTACTTTTTTAATCCAAATCACAAAAACAATTGGTAAGTTTACAAATGTTTTTCATATTTAAAAAAGTATACAAAATTTTCTATAAAGTTTAGGATTTTTTGGTAAATTCACAAAAATATTTTGTTAGCAATTTTACAAAACGATTTTGTAAATCTTACCTGCAATATTTTTTTGAGTGTTCAATGCGTTATTCCTGTTTTTCAATCTTGAGTTTATTAGTTGTGCATGAGCATTGAATTTAAGCAGTGGGTCTAATGTTACACCCAACAGTCTCGGAACTGTAGGAATAAGTATGTTGTCTTTGCAGAGGCTTAGTGTTGAATTTGCCTCCTTCGTCCATGTGGTGAAAAGTGTAGAAGTGGACTGTTCAGTGGAAAGTTTTAGTTTTCTGGTTTTAAACCAATCATTCAGAATTTCAGGTTATTTCCTGGTGCAAGCACTGTGCAGTCGTCTGCATATGACGTGATAGGTATTCCTTCTGGTGGGGTAGGCAAACTGCTTAGGCAGAGATTGAATAATGACGGTGAGAGAACTCCGCCTTGAGAAACTCCTTGTCTTAGCACTCTCATTTTGAACTTGCTGTTACGGAACTCAACATATGTTTGGCGACCTCTGAGGTAATTGCACAACCAGCGCTTCATTAAACATGGCAAGTTAAGTTAGTATTGAAGATATCATCCAATAGAGCAGCGCGCGACACTGCGTCGAATGCTTTTGACATGTCAAGTGTGACTAAAATTGTTCTAGCGCATGGTTGTTTTTGATTCAGACAATCACTGATCTGGTTTTGTATTCTGTGTAGCGCGGTGGTTGTACTGTGTGCTCGCCGGAAGCCATGTTGGTGTGGCGCCAAATTACAGGATCTTGTCAACTGAGGGAGCAGAAGTGCTTCGATGAGTTTTGCGACCGATGAAAGAATGGATATTGGTCTGTAGGACTCTCCCTTTTCTTCAGGTTTTCCTGGTTTCAAAATGGGGCTTATTCTGGTCGTTTTCCAGATATTTGGTATCTGTAGAGTATTTAAAGATGTATTAAGTGTAGTAGTGAGGAAGTTCAAACCTTTGGGTTCGGTGTGTTTGAGCATGATGGGTGAGATGCTGTCGGGTCCTATAGCTTTTGATGGCTTAATTTTCCTTATTGCATGCTCCACCTCTTCTTCGGAAAATATAATATCCTTCAAGTTGTCAGTGTTAAGTTTGCGCATGTATTTCAACACTGCTCTGATCTCTTTCTCGTGTTTACGCTGCTTTTCTGTAAACTGAATGTTAAATTTGTTTGCGCATTTCCTGTGGTTTTCAATGGGGATATCGTCGAAGGAGATCATGTAATTATTTTGTGATTGTCGAGGATGACTTAGGCCCTTAATGACCTTCCAAAGACTTTTACTAGTACCCAGGTTTGATTCTCTCACTAACTCTTTCCATTGGTTTCTTTTATGTTCCGTCCTTTTATCGGCTGGATCTGCTTTACGGATGTCATCTCTTTGATTCGAAAGCACACACGCTTCATGTGGAAACTTTGGTTTTAGTTTTTGGATTCTGCCAGCTGGTATGTAGCGAGCTCTAGCCTTATTAAAAATTTCTCTGAATTATTTTTCCCCAGAGAGGGCGTCAAGTGGTAAAAATTGCTTACTGAATTCAATTTCGGTAAAATTTGTAAAGTTTTCCCAGTCAGGTTTGTTAAAATTAATGTATGTCTTCTTTTCGGAATTTATTTGATTTATGGAACGGCTTAAGGTGATTATGATCGGGACGTGGTCTGATCCTAATGCAATTTCAGTTCTCCATTCTGCAACTGGCATTAGTGACGTGCTGGCAAGGGAGATATCTGGAGAAGGGTATGAGTTGTTTGTTACCCTTGTCGGTTGTGGTTCGTTGAGGACTCCAAAATTGGAGCCTTCAATTTGATCAGCAATGCTTTCACCTCGTGGATCAGCGTTTAGATGTGAGTGCCATAGATCATGGTGCGCGTTCACATCTCCGAGAATTAGACGGTCTTTGGTATAAAATAAATGTCCTATGGACGGTTCATAACCTGTATCACAACTGCTTACATGGTGGAATATAAATATTGACTTCTTTCCGTATTTCCGGATTTTATTATAATTCCTTGTTGTTCTAGGCGTTTGTCAGTTCCCGGTACTGCAGGTAGTGTGGTTGTACGGTAAATAACGCTTTTGTGAATGATAAAGGCAAGACCACCACCTTTGTCTTTCCCTCTATCCAGCCTTATAATTTTATAATCACAGATACTATCACTAATCTTAGATCTAACATTTAATTTTGTTTCTTGGAGAAACGAGACTACTGACTAGAATATTGTTATTGCACATATAGTTTATTATATTGTCGATCTTATTCGTGAGACCGTTGCAATTTAGTTGCATAATTTTTACATCACTCGGAGTTTCCAGTAGCGTGTTCATTCGTAATTTGTTTTGTTGTTGTTATTTTGATTTGATGCTTGACAACATGGCGCTAGGTAGTTCTTGGTATATTGCTTATGTGTAACAAAACCTGAGCAGTTCTTGAGGTGGCACCATTCCTTGCAGGTATTACACTGAATAGATGTTGTGTTTGCCCTTAAGATGTTTTTACATATTGTAGAGTGCCATGTTTTAGTTGGTCCCGGATTTGTTTCAATACCAGCCATGACGAGGAGTATTTGAAGCAGTGAGGACAGTGACAGCTGCTTCTTTACCAAAAAAATAGAGCGTCGGATTTGCACCTTCCGCCGAAATTGTTGTGATGGTCCTTGGTCGGAATTGAGTTCCGAGTGATTCTGGGGCGTAGACCCGTCCATCTTGGGAAGTTTACAATTACAATTAATTCATAATACTTAATTTGAAACTAAAAATTACAAAATAAAATTTTACAACGATTTTCGATATGACTTTTTTTTAATAAAAAACTTCATTAAAATTTAAATGAGTTATATTCTGCATTTAAAATTAAATGAAAAGAGGTGGAGTCTCATTGACTGCAAAATCAAATGAAATCGATTTTTCGAGTTCTCGAACGCTGTCATTCATTAAAATGGTTATATATCTCATTAAGTATTCGAACGCACTCCTGTATGTAATGGTAAATTGTCAATTGTCACACAGCAATGAGAATTAGAAATCAAAATATGTGTTAAAATTGATTTTAGTAATAATAATTCAACTTTAGTAAACACAACTTAAACACAACACAAAACCATCTTAACTTGCAAGAATTGTTCTTTCTTTTTTTCTATTTTTAATTTTCGAAATACAAATCAACTGATTTCAAGTTTCAACCGTCAAAATATTTTCGGAAAGTTCTACAAAAAAGATTGAATTAAAGGTTAAAGTCAGTCAGTTAATTTAGATTTTTCTCGTAATTCTGTTATATAAAATCTAGTATATTTATATGTAATTTAAGTCCTAAGTAGATATAGTTATCACAGGCTTACTCACTTATTTTCACTTTAGTCTTTTAAGGTAATTTTCGCTAATAAGTTTGAGATAGTGTCATTATAGGAAAGCTCTATAGAGCTTTTTACTTAAAGCTGAAATCGTTATAGACTTTTTTCCCGAAAAAACACAGTTGTGATCAGCTGATTTGTATTTCGAAAACTTTAAATGATTGTTATTTCTTGCAAATCAATATTGTTTTGTATTGCCTTTAAGTTTTTCTTACTATAGTTACATTATTATTATTTTTGCAGTAAGTTTTAATACATAATTACTGATTTCTAATTATATTTGACGGTTTACATACAGCAATATAACGATTGAAGTTTAAGGAAAAAGCTCTATATTGCTGTACGTATTTCACATATAGCAATGATTATTAGAAATCAGTAAATTTTTTATTAAAATTTACTGCATAAATAATAATAATGCAACTATAGTAAAAACAACATAAAGACAACACAAAAAATCTTTGCAACAAATAACAATTATTTAAAGTTTTCGAAATACAAATCAGCTGATCACAACTGTCAGGTTTTTTCGGAAAAAATGTGTATAAAAAAGTAGCTCAATTTTAAACAAACATCTCCACCTATTATTTGAATTAAGAATTATTAATGTAATTACGAAATATTTTTACATATTGTTATTTATTATTTAATAAAATATCAAAATAGTGACAAACGTATGCTTAAGTTTACACAAAAATTATTTAAAAGGTAATGAAGTTAATGTAAATAATTAGTTAAAATACTTACAAACTTTAAAAAGTTATATCCATTAATAAATCTTTTTCTTTTATGGTAAAATAGTTTTATTGAAACACTCAATAATTAAACATAACCTTAATTTTCATCGCGGCAAATAGAAATTCAACATGAGACCCAGGTCGTTATCTTTATTTCAACCATCTTCTAATTCAACAGTACGAAATGCCAATGTTTTCAGTGATAGTAGTAGTGGTATGTATAGTAAATTTCATAACTTTAAGCTGGTTAGCAATATAATAATGCATTTAATTGTTACAGACGAGGATGAAGAAAACCCCTTTTCACGTAAGCACTTTGATTGTTGTAAGGTAAGTTCCATAATCAAGATGGTTTTTCATTGCAGATGAACCATTACACTTAAAAGAAGAAAATGAAAACGAACTCGAAACCTCTAATGAAGAAGAGCTGTATGAAGATGACGAAAATATAAAAGCAATACAACCAAATGAACCAATCAACTTAGGCAAATTCCGATTTTTTCCTTCCTTTTCGATAATCACTAAATTGTGTTTCATTTTCCAGATGGATCAAATTTCAGGAGTGATGATTTAGAATTATTGGATTATATCAATAGGTTAAATATACCAAATGATCGTTTAAATTTCCGATTTAGGGTTAAGAAAATAAATTGGGAACATGTAATAACTGAAATATGGTTTGATTTTTATTTAATTAAATTTATAATATTATTTTGCTTTGCAGATTGGTCATCATTTCAATAAACCACCCGAAGAAATTAAATTAAAGTTTGAAAATATATTAAAAGAAGTTAAAAGTTTTAGAACGCTGCCCTCCATTATAAACGATGCAAACCAACATATTCAAAACGAAAAAATAAAATATACCGCAAGTTTGAGGCATCATCCTGATATGCCAACAAAACCGATGACATCATATTTTTTATATTTACAACAAGTTCGTGATAAGAAACTATCATGTAAAGAAGCTGCGGAAATGTTTAAAAATTTAAGTATGAATAAACGTCGTCATTTAGATAAAAAAGCTGAGGTTTTGAGACAGATATATAAGGAAAAAATGGAAGAATTCTAGTATTTTCATGACTAACATTTACTTAAACCAAAATTAAAACATTTTCCTAATTTTAGTGAAAATCATCCAGAGTTTAAAACTACAAAAAAACAAAAACTAAACAAAAAAATAACACCGTTTTCTTTATATCAAAAAGCGATGTCAAAAAAGAAAAGTAACTTAATTAAAAATTACCATCTCTGGATGCCATTTTTAACATAAATATTCCTATTTTATAGAAATCTCCACTCATGAAACCTGGAACGTTTTACCGGTTGAAAAGAAAATTATTTATATTAAGCAGGTTATTGATCTAAGGGAAGTAAGGATTAAACTTATATTTGCGTTTTATATTGAGTTACATTTTTTTTTTTATATAAAATGTGATGTGTAGTAGGCATTACAATATGTGTCACAACAACAAATAAAAACCTTTTAAGACCAAGGTCCCACAACAACATGCGTTCAAAGGATGTTAATGTACGCAAATCTGTTTTTTTTTTTTAATATTTTTTTGTTAAATAATGGATAACTAAACCATAAATCCTATCACATATAAAATATGACATAGGCCAATATTTCGTGATAGGATAGGGAAAATAAAAATAAAATAAGAGATAAAAAGCAAATTTGTTTTAAAAATTTGCAGGAACAAAACAAAAATTGTATATTTGTCAATGATTAAAGCTCAGATATATAGTTATATGAAGGCTCGTTTCTTCGAGCAAGCTACAGCGTTCCAGCATCAAGGAATATTCATTAGCTAAGATTGAGAGTGCTACCGTTGACTGAATATAGTTCATCCGCCAGCACCCCTAAGATATCACCTTGGCTAGTGATATCTCACTGCTATTGCCAGTGGTATGCGATATCTCACGTTAACTCATATGCCAATAGCAGGGACTGGAGTACGCGGGGTTGTCACACCTGTGGATCAAAAAATAGAAAAAAATTAACAAATTAATAAAAACTGATCCCTCCATGCGTATAATTTTATTTCGTATATTTCGTATTTTAATTTAATTTCGTATATTAATTTTATTTCAAGTCAGGTGACAAAAATTGTTTAGTCCTAGGAAAGGAATTAGAAATTTTACATTCATTCTATGGAAAACCAGATAAACCGCCAACTGACAGATATCAGACCTACATTAAAATGAATATTGGTATTAAATCACCGGATCAGGTGAAAAACGACTGGAAATCTATGTCTGAAATAGAAAAGGAAGAATATACACAGAAAACTATAGAAAACTTGGAAGAATTTCTCACTGAATATGAAGAATATATTAATCGTCTTCCTGATAAAGAGCAAACAAAAGAAAAGGTGTATCGGGATAATATAAAAAACAAATATTTACAATTATGTAAAAAACGGAAAACAAAAAATTTGTCATCCAATAAAAAAACAGTGAAATCTCCGGTTACCAAAGATCCTATAAAGATCAAAAAGTCAAAAAAAAGACGATTCAGTGAGGGCGAAAATGTTGAATCAGATTTCAATGTTAAATCTAACGATGAATCTGCTTCGAAAAAGAAAAAATTCGATAACAAACCTTCATTTAAAATTGAAAGACCGCCAAGGTAATTTACAACCAAACATTCCCTATTAAATTAAAAATATTTTTGGCATTTCAGCACATTTTATAAATATTGGCTTTTAAAACACTCTAAAGGCAAGTCGAAAGATGTATCTAAAGCTGAATTCAAAAATTTGAGTGAAACTAAAAAGGAGAAATTAGAAAAAAACTACTCAGATGAAGTTGACAACTATATCTGCAGCTTAAAATTATATCTAAAATCATTATCGCAAACAGTAAAGACTCAAATTAAGTCGCAACATGTGTTCAATACAATTAATGTATTAATTTTTACAGGAAATGCAAGAGTACTTAGAGAAATTAAAAGCGGAAGAGACCGAACATGCTGATGATTCGGATGAAAAATCTATTGAGGAGTCGAGCAGTGACGACGAATAGATAAAATCAAAATTTCTTTATTTTAAATCATAAATCGTCATCTTTTTATTTTTGTTTAAAGTTTTTACTGTTATAAATTTATTAAGTCGAAAATTAGTTTTTAATTTAAATATGTATCCCAACCAATGACGTCTATGTGCTTATAAGGCATAAAACATGGTTTCAAGATTTCTCGCATCAGTTGGATTGGAGGGATGGACTTGTATGTAGTACATCTATAAATAGGTGGGTGACAATTCTTCTGAGGAGAACAAATCAATCCTAATTGATTTGAGTCTTACATTTTCTCTTGGCTCACTCATTCAAGGTTCAAATAACTAAATGTAGAAGTGGTATTTCAGCGTGATTTTTAACACAGAGTAACGAATCTATGGGATTATTTATTCGTGCGGTTTTCTAATAATTTTAACCTTTTAAGGTCAATGTCCATACTCCATAAATCCCTCAAAGAAATTTAAATCGTTTACCTATACCTCAGTTTGCATAATATCTTTAAATATTGGAAGATGTTAATTCATTAACGCTAAACATGATTTTGCTTAAAGAAAAGAAGACACAATTTTACAAAAATATTGACGACTGGTAAAGTGATAACAGCGCACTCTCTTAGCAAAATTTAAAAACTATTTAAACAAATCAAAATTCAAACGGACAGTAAGTAAATATTAAAATTTATTCTTTTTGATTTGTTTTGGATAAATAATTTAAAAAATATGAGTATAAAAGATTTAAATTGAAGTAACAATCAAAATTTTTTAGGTTTTCTTCTCGAGTCTGCCAATATATGCAACATTTTAAAACTTTTGCTAAGAACTGCACACAATCGGTAAAATAATTTTTAGCACATCTTGGAGAGATATTAAATAGTATAGCGGTTTGTATATTGTTCATATTCATCTTTATTCGACACATTGTCAATATTATACTGTTTTTTTAGACAACCCAATATTATAGGGCTCTTCTGACCTTATTAATAAACAGCACTTATGTAACCGTTCTAACAAAGTTAGAGTTGGAATTCCAGTCATGGAATTTAATTTTTCGTCAGTATCAATAAGGAACGCTAGTTTATTAAGTTTTTCTGTTTCACCATTAATTTCCACAGATACGCCGCGCTCGTGAATGTTGAATTGAGTACCTATGCAAAATTGGTGTATGGGTGGCACCCTTTATCATCCTTGCTGTTAGTAGGATAAATATTTCCAAAGCCATCTTCTGTTCTACTGGACGCATCAATTGATAAACTAAAAAATAAAATATAAGTACATACAAGATTTATAATTATACATTTATTTTGAAAATTGTACATACTTGTTCATTATATTTAACCTGAGTTTTCTTTCCTTTGGCTTCCTCGTCATTATGCTTGATTGTGGTAAATTTCTGATTGAAAAGCATTTGATGTGATGCCCTTTTTCGTATATGTTCGCCCGTGGTAATGGAATTAGAATCTGTTCTTTCTTGCTACAGAACACAAAGTTTTTGCGAATCTTTTTTCCCATCCTTAGTACATTTTTCCATTCATTTAATGTTATTTTATTTAACATGACCTTACGGGGAATATGATGCATGGACACGCCGTCAATATCATATATTTTGCACTGTGGTGCGACTTAAATATGTTTTGCACTGTGGTACGACACTGATAGCGACCCAAATATTTCGCAGTTTTACGATTACTTTCCATTTGGCTATTAAAAATTATAAAATTGCGATCAAATTATAATAGATAATAGTGTTGTAACTTACATTTGAATAAATAAATACACCAATTGTTGCACCAATTTTAAAAATATTAAATTTAATATGGTTTAAATATTTTTGTGAGTAAAAATATATGGTATTTGACATATGTTTACAATTTGATTTGTTTAACTAGCTTAACATAAAATCCGCTAGAGCACATGGTGTATGTCGTCAATTGACGACATGCCCTATGTGCTCTAGCGGATTTTATGTTAAACTTTTTAATAACACCAAATTGTAAACAAATGTCAAATACCATAAACTTTTACTCCAAAAAATATTTAAGTTGTGTTAAATTTAAAAGTTTTAAAATTTGTGCAACCATCGGTGTATTTATTGATGTAAGCGGATTTGAAAAGCCTGAATTAAACGAGTTTAGTTATTCCGATATATTTTATGTATTTCTTATTACAAGACAGAATGACAATAAACAATGTTGAAGTTAGTATACATTGATAAGGTTAACATATTTGTACTAAAAATTATATAAGGTTGAATAATGTTCTAACTCCAACACCCCCACTAGAACTTATTTGATTAACATTTAATTCATCTTAGACCTAGTTCTTTCATACACTTTATGTGTTTAAAATTGGATAAACCTTTAGTTAGTATATCTGCAACCATGTCGTCAGTTCCAATTGATGTAACATTAATCTCATTAGCGCTAACTTTTTCCCTGACATAGTGGTGTCTGATATCTATGTGCTTCGTTCTTGCATGATAACCAGTGTTTGTAGAAAGTATAACAGCACCTTTGTTGTCACAGTATATTTGTATTGGCTTTACTATATCTGGAACTAGTTCATTATCGAGATTTTTCAACCACATAGCTTCCTGTGCTGCTGCAGATAAAGCCATATACTCAGCTTCTGTTGTAGACAACGCAACTGTCTGTTGTTTCCTGCAATTCCAAGATATTGGACCACCATTCATTATGAAAATGTAGCCTGTAACTGATCGTCTTTCGTCCATATCACTAGCCCAATCAGCGTCACAAAAACCTATCAACTTGGAACTCTCTTCTTTCGAAAATTCAAGTTTTGCGCTAGAAGAACCTTTCAAGTAGCGAAGAATTCGTTTAACAGCATTCCAATGAGTTTTTCCAGGATTGTTGTTGAATCGGCTTACAACATTTACTGCATAAGCGATGTCCGGCCTAGTGGCTTGAGCTGCATATAAGATGCTTCCTACTGCCTGCTGATATGGAATTTGTTCCATTTCTTTTGATTCAATTTCAGTTTTTGGTGACATTTCTTTTGATAATTTTTGATTTAGATCAAAAGGAGTTGAAACTGAATTACATTCTGACATATTAAATCTTGTCAAAACTTCTAATATGTATTTTTCTTGATCCACCCAGATTTTATTTAGATTTCGATTTCGTGTAATGGTTAGTCCTAAACAGGATTTGGCTTCTCCGAAATCTCTCATTTTAAAATTTCTGTTCAATTGAAGTTTTAAATTTTCTTTTAATTTAGAGCAATTTGTAAAAATAAGAAAATCATCGACATATACTGCAAGAAATATCATCCTATTGCCATCAATATAATAATATATACACGGATCGACTTTTGAACGGATAAAACCAATTTTTAACAAAATGGAATCTAATTTCACATTCCATGTACGACTTGCCTGTTTTAATCCATAAATAGCCTTCCTCAAACGACAAACTTTATTTCCGTCTTCAAAACCTTTTGGTTGAAGCATGTAGACTTCTTCGTTTAAATCACCTTGAAGAAATGCGGTGATTGCATCCATGTGGTCTATGTCCATGTTGAACTTCGCTGCAAGCGCTATTAGAAATCGAATAGATGTAAAACGAACCACTGGTGAGTAAGTTTCTTCATAATCGATGCCTCGCTTTTGAGCACATCCTTTTATCACCAATCGAGCTTTATATCGATTATTACCTAAATGATCTTCTTTTCTTTTGAATACCCATTTACAATCAATGGCTTTTTTATTATTCGGCAAATTCTGTAAAGACCAAGTATTATTATCGATTAATGAATCATACTCATCTTTCATTGCTTGTTTCCAATGACTCGCATCAGATCTGTTTACAGCTTCTTCAACAGATATCGGGTCATTTAGTTCGTTTGTCTTTGAACTATAGACAACATAATCATCCATATTTTTTGGCTTAATTTGTCTTTTAGAACGTCTCAAATTTTCAGTTGACTCTGGCATGGATTGATTATTTAAATCCTGATCAGCACCATTATCAAAACCTATGAATTCATCGATTTCCTCTTCCAGACCAACATCTAAATTTTTATCTACAATTTCTTCAATTATGGATTTATCCCCCACTTCATCCGCATTGTCTTCAAGCTCGTGTGTATCTTCTAAGTTTAATGTTATATTTTCATTATTTGAAATAATATTTATTTCGTTATTGGAATTATTATTTATAATGACTTCGGATTTGAATTTATCTTCAATAAAAGTAACATTTCGACTTATAGTGATTTCCTTCGTTTTTGGGTTATATACACGATAGCCTTTAGTGTCCAAGGAATATCCAATAAATATATTCTCTTCTGACTTAGCATCCCATTTCTTTCGTTTTTGTTTTGGAACATATACCATTGCTTTAGTTCCAAAAATGCGAAGATGTTTTAAAGAAGGTTTTCTCCCGGACCAAACTTCTTCGGGTGTTTGATTAATTAAACCTTTCGTTGGAGATCTGTTGATTAAATAAACAGCTGTTCCAACTGCTTCAGCCCAAAAACTTTTCGAAAGATCAGCATCGAATAACATACATCGTGCTTTTTCTAAAATAGTACGATTTTCACGTTCCGCAACCCCGTTTTGTTCTGGTGTATATGGACAGGTAACTTGATGTTTAATACCAAACTCCTTTAAAATTTTCATCATTTCAGCATTAATAAATTCTCCTCCTCCATCAGTACGTAAGATTTTTATTCTTTTTCCAGTTTCATTTTCAACAGAGTTTTTAAAATTTTTAAATGTTGCAGTTACTTCATCTTTGGATTTCAAAAAATAAACAAATACTTTTCGTGTGTAATCATCAATCAACGTGAAAAAGTATTTGGAGCCTCCTAATGAAACTTCTTCCATCGGACCACATAAATCCGAATGTACTAACTCCAATGTATGTTGTGCACGGAATCCTACATTTTTAAACGGTAATTTAGTCTGTTTTCCTTTTAAACAGACGACACATGGTATTTTATTACTCACTGTAAACTTTTGTTTAGAAAATGGTTCAGAAATTTGTTGCAAATTGTTCATATATTCATAACTCATATGTCCTAAACGACGATGCCACAAATCATATTCATTTTTAACTGATGTCATAAAGCTTTTTTGTTTTGGAGCAATATTTAATTTATACATATTGTCCACCAACGTTGCTGTTGCTATTAAATAATTTTTATTGTTGTAAATTTGACAACCACTATTATTGAACGTCACTGTATTTCCTTTTAAAATCATCTGACTCACTGATAATAGATTTGTAGATAGATCCGGAACATGTAAAACGTCTTTGATGATCACTGGTTCAATTTTTCTTTTGACCAATATATTTAATTCTACGTCACCTATAGCTGAGATAGATAGTCTATCATTATTTGCGACTATAATTTCATTGTTTGGTGGTTCATTGATATTTTGCAGCCATTCACTATGAGGTGTCATATGTGATGAAGCACCCGAATCAATAAACCAATCATTTTTATTGGCTGACAATGATGTTGATGAATTATAAACTGAAAATAAACTGGCTGTATTGACCTTAAATTTGTTTGTTTGCGATTTACTTGCCTTTAAAGATGGACAATTTTTTGCAATGTGTCCATATTGATTGCATTTAAAACATCGTGGACCTTTATTCTTATAATTGTTTTTATTCTGATATCTATTGCTATAAAGTGCAGCATTTTCTGTAGATTTTTTTGTTATTTTAACATCTTGCAATAATTTTGTTTTTATAGAATCGCCTGTTATTGGTGTGCCTGAGCTTTCAAGCCCCATTATCATCGGTTTATATTCTTCCGATAATCCTGCCAATAATATTGTCCCTAACCATTCATCTGATACAATAAAGCCAATATTAGTCAATTTATGAGCTGTACTCATAATTTCGTTGACATATTCTTCAACTGTTTGACAACTTTCCAATTTTGTGGAAATTAAAGATTTTAAGAGACTAACTTTTCTGGTCAAACCGGAGTCCTCAAACGTAATCCTTAATTTATGCCATACTTCTTTTGGACTTTTTGCTTGTTGTATGTGCACAAAGTTTTTTGGATCTATTAATAAAATGATTTTTGATTTTGCCTTTGCAAATTTTTTTTCGTCAAACTTGGTTGTGTCATCCGTTGTGACACATTCCCACAAATCCTCGTGCTCCAGATACGTTTTAACAGCAAACTGCCACGTATTATAATTTTCTCGTCCCTGTAATTTCTCAATTAATGGTATTGAGTTCATTATTAATTGTTTGCATTAATTTTTGATCGCACGCTGTTATTTGATTTAACCTCAAAAATTTTATGTACAGAAAAATTTTTTTATTTATTTAAACAAACTGAATATATTATCTTGTTAACTCAAATTTACTTTCAAATTTTTATTTAAGTATTATGGCTCTATCCTGGGCCCATAACCTGATGTAAGCGGATTTGAAAAGCCTGAATTAAACGAGTTTAGTTATTCCGATATATTTTATGTATTTCTTATTACAAGACAGAATGACAATAAACAATGTTGAAGTTAGTATACATTGATAAGGTTAACATATTTGTACTAAAAATTATATAAGGTTGAATAATGTTCTAACTCCAACATTTATTTATTCAAATGTAAGTTGCAAGACTATCATCTATTATAATTTGATCACAATTTTATTATTTTAAACAGCAAAATGGACCACCCATACAGCAAGTTTGCATAGCAACTCAATTGAACACTCATAAGCGTGATGTATCTGTGCAAGTTAATGGTGAACCAGCAAAACTTAATAATCTACCGTTCCTTGTTGATACTGACGAAAAATTAAATTCCATGACTGGAATTCCAACTTTAACTTTATTAGAACGGTTACATAAGTGTTGTTTATTAATAAGGCCAGAAGAGTCCTATAATATTGGGTTGTCTCTAAAAAATCGTATAATATTGACGATGTGTCGCATAAAAATGAATATGAACAACATACAGACCGCTATACTATTCAATATCTCCTCAAAATGTGCTAAAAATTATTTTGCCGATTGTGTGCAGCTCTTAGCAAAAGTTTTAAAGTGTTGCATATATTGGCAGACTCGAGAAGAAAACCCAAAAAATTTGCCAAAATGTTTCGAACAGTTTCCTAATACAATAACAGTTTTAGATTGCACTGAAATAAAAACAATAAAAACAATAAAAAACAATAACAAATAAAAACAAGTTGCAGAACAGGCACATATTCTCATTATCAAGGCACACACACGATCAAAGTTTTAGTTGGAATTTCACCATCGGGTCTTATCAATTATATTAGTACTGCTGTAGCTGGGCGAACATCTGATAAAGTCATTTTTAATTTAACCAACCTGATAAAAAAATTAGAACGCGGGGGATGCAGTTATGGTGGATAAAGGTTTTATGATCGGTAACGAACTTGCAGAAGCCGGTGTGGAAATGATTCGACCCAGTTTCATAAATATGAAGAGAACCAAAGAGTCTATTGAACGGGATCGTCTTATTGCGTCTGTTCGAGTTCATGTGGAGAGACGAATAGCCAGGTTAAACAATTTTAAAATGATGTCTGAAAAGATTTCCGCCTCTATTCTATCATACTTAGATGACATAATAATTGTAGTATCAGCTGTGTGTAATTTAAGCTCACCAATTTTAGATGATGATAAATTTAATTGAAACTCATATTTTTGTAAGGACAAAATTTTAAAGCTTTCGTTTCATGAAATTTTTAATTATTTACATAAAAATAACGGTGTATTATTTTCAGGTACATAAAAAAAGGATATAACAAATAGATTATAATACAAAAAAAACGGCTGCTATATAACTAAATAACAATTTGGTATAATTATCTTGCGATTGCACATCCATTATTCACAGTTCACCTAAAAAATATTAATTGTTATTTTAATTTTAATCGTTTGTACTTATATTTTTGAAAATTATTTATCCAAAACAAATGAAAAAGAATAAATATTAATATTTTACTTACTTTTCATTTTTGATCGTATTTAAGAGTTTTTAAATTTTGCTAAGAGAGTGCGCTGTTATCACTTTACCAGTCTTCAATTGAGATTTCACGGTGTAAGCGTGCGAGTTAAGAATACCTGACATCTTGCGGATTTAATATAATGCTTATTGACATGTTATTACTTTTCAAAGTGAGATAAACGATTTGCTTGTAGATACATTTTTATCAGATTTGTGTAATGGAATTAAATGAAGGCACCAATAAAACTGAAGTGTTAGCTATTTGACTACATAAATATTATTCAAACTTAAATATTATATTAATTAATTTTAGATCGATTAAAATACCATTACCTACCGTACGACATGCTGAAATTGTTTATGATGTTTTGAGAATTGATCAAGAACCTAAAAGAAGTTCAATAACAAAAACTATAGAATTAGATGATAGATTTGTAATAATGTAAGCATAATCAAAACCAATATGTATTGTGATAAATAGTTTTAAAATTTTTACAGAAATTTAAAAGGAGAACAATCAAAAAATGTCCGTGTTGGTGTAACAGGAGTATTTGAAAATTTAATTTTAGTTTGCGAAACGCTAGAAGCATTTGGACCACCGTCTGATCTTTATGAACATTATTAATATATAGTTTATTACAATTTTTATAAACATATACGTTTAAAATGGCAGAACATACACCAGCACCAACTCCAACCCGTGGTGTTTATGGATTTGCCTTGTTTTTACTTTTTAAAACATTATTTATTATCTACGTTCTCTGGGCTTTTATACCCCAAACATTTTTAGAAGAGACATTAGGATTAACCTATCTACCTGATAAATACTTTGCGTTATATATTCCGATTTTAATTTTGGTAGCAACAACACTTTTTGGTTTTTTTATTTACCCGTCATTAGGTTTGGCTATGACATTAAATATTAACGATTCTCGAACAATATGTGATAAATATTCAAAACCGAATATTTACAATTCAGAAAATAAGTAAGTGGATTTGTTGTTGAATTTAGCTTATATTTTATTTTATGCAAAACTCATTTTAGACTAGAAGACTATAAATTACTTGATGAAAATATTACAAACGTGTGCGACTGTTTAATAAAGGAAAATTGTTTAGTATACAAAAATGCAAATTATTTGGATGTCATTATAAATAGAAAACATATACCAACCGTTTCAGATTTAAATATTTCGGATGTTTGTAGAAAGTTGTACTTAGAAGATGAATGAAATTGTAATAAATACGTTTGTTTTAAGAAACTTTTGTAATAAAATTTTTGAACTGGCTTATAAGTGACTGTTTGCTGCTAAGCATCTTTATTACGTTAGGTAATTTGGGAACAGTCGGATGAGTTGAAAATTGAAATAGAAATTTGAATAAGTTTGATTGAATACCTTCTAGCATTACCAACCTTGAAAATTATTTGCGTAGCCATATTTAAGCCATAAGTAGCCATAAAAAAGCTTTATCGATTTAAAAAAAATTAAATAAATTTAAACAAAAATAAAAGGGCTATTCAAAATATTTAACATTGTTGCTAAAAATAAGCCTGTCTGTTTTATTCTAACATGACAGCTGGAAATAGCTAATCAAGTTTATTTTGTTTTATGTTGATGTAGTTTATTGTTTCGTGTTTATTATTAGACAATTTGATATAGTGAAATTAAACAGTTAATATTATTTAAATTATTGTTATGTTATTATGTTACGTTATATTTAAGTTTAAAACAAAATATATTTAAGTGTTTATCTGCGTTTTAAAGGTATACAGTTTTGATTATTTTAAAAAAAAAAGTATTGTAGTATTCATTGTGCAGGCACTTGTAATAAGATTGCATATTTGTTTAGATATTTTTACCAACATCGTACAGGATAAAAATTGGTATTATAATCAATGTTTATAATCAATGTTTCTTGCAATTCAGTCTTTGTTTATTATATAAATGTTTCATTGACATCAAATTGTAATCTGTCATTCATTTTGTATAAATTAGATTTTATATTTCATTTTAATACTTTTGAAATTTTGGGTTGTTTCTCTCTTATTGAAAGTGAACTGCTCTGCAACCAGTTTTAATATAATTCCTTAAACGAAAAATTACGTTGAGTATTACTATTTGTTTGAATATTTATTTATTTGTACATGACGGCAAACAGGCCGAGGCCCAATGCAATGTATTGCCCAGAGAGACGGCAGGAGCCATAATGAAAAAAAAAATTGTACTTTAACTATACATACATGACTATAAAAAAAAAATTATTTAAGAATACATATCAACGGCAGCATCAAACCAGAGCCAGATTGAGCGGCCATACTACCTCTACATAATTCATAACCAACAAATATACACGACAAATACAAGGGCGAGAGATGGATATATAGTTAGCATGGTTTACTGGTTTAATAGTTGTCAAAAAAGAATAACATAAGGAAGGAGGGAAACGGCAGTTAGGGGTAGGAAGGAAGTGGGAAAAAGGAGCGTCGACGCAGATATTACTAAACCATCGTCAGAAAAAAGAAGAAAAACAAAACATGCAGGCAAGCAAATTGGAGAGTGTAGCAATAGCGACAAATACAGGTTTTAAGACTAGGCAGTGCCAGAGCAGTTCATAAGGATGAGAAACATGGATCTAAAACTCGAGACAGACATTTTGAACCGCTTTAGCTCCTGCGTAAGGTCGTTAAACAGCTTAGACGTTCTAAACGAGTACGATAGAGCACTGGTGTTACAGCATATGGACGGAAGGGTAATTAAATACAACCCAGTTTACGGACCAAAAGTAAACCATTTCATCAAATAGGGTGGACACCCATATTTAAAGAAGATAAGAAGGATTCGCATCCTAATATGATCATTAAATGATGTGCCGATATTCGATAAACTTTATAGCAAAGCCAGAGACGTGTTGCCTAATTTTGAGACCATAAACGAAGCTAACCACCCAGTTAAAAAACTTCTTAATTAATCCGATATTCTCCAGGGTACAGCCAGAATACACCTCAATACCATAATCAAACAGTGGCACGACAAGCGCATGAGCAAGTCGTTTTTTAATATGCACAGGCAGGAAATGATTCAGGCTACTAAGCCTTCTTAAGGTAACAACTACTCTGCCAATGACATAATTAATATGAGGTCTCCAAGAAAGATCGCTATCAAAAATTACGCTAAGATTCTTCACCTGTGTAGCAAAAGGGATCACAGTATCACCGGTCTTGATAGTCAGCCCAAGATTATAGAGCGATGAAGGGTAACTAAACAGCATGGCCTGCGACTTAAGCGGGCTAAGAACCAACCTATTTGAGACAACCCAGTCCGATATTAGTGTAAGATCAGCATTAGCTTCAAGAAAACCGATGGATGTCAAATCGTGGACAAGCATAGACCAGCTGAACGTCATCGGCAAAGAGGTGAAGCATTGCATGACAGGGAAGGGACGTAATATCATTGATAAATAGCGAAAAAAGAAGACCCAAAATGGAACCCCGAGGAACACCTTTGAGAATAGGAGAAGAACTAGATGCAGACGTGCCCGAAGTAACACGTTGGAACCTATCGCACAAGTAAGAAAAAACAAGGTTACAAGCACTGGATGAAAAAAAGAACGTGGATTTAAGTTTGGAGACCAGCAATGCATGATCGATGGAGTCGAAGGCCTTACTAAAGTCCAGAAAGAGAAGAAGACTAATCAGCTTACCATCCTTATTGCGGCGTAAACGGTCAGAGATATCAACCAACGTGTGAGCAGTACTATAATGCTTCCTAATTCCAGATTGATGGTCGGACAACAACTTGTTAGAAGTAACATGTTCGAGTATTTGATCATTGATGAGCCTCTCAAAAACCTTAGACAATGTAGGAAGGACACTAATTGGTCGAAACTCATTCGTAGCTCCTTTGGGGAGTGGCGTAATATTAGAGAACTTCCAACTACTAGGGAAGGATGATGACAAGAGAAAAGTTTAGAAGATGACAAACATGTGGCAGAATGAGAGGAAAAATAAGCTTTAAAAACTTCAAAGGAATACCATCCGACCCCACAGCATTCGATGAAATAGCGTAAAACGCCATCTCACTCAACCTCAGAATTTGTGACCGAGCGGAAGGAAAAAACATTAGGACTTTCCGGAAGGAGCATATCGAAGCGTGGAAGGGGAGGATATGAATTTATTGATAAAAAGGTCCGGTTTAACCGATCCAGGTCCTGCACACTCAGGAGAGAAAGGTCAGGTTCGGAATTAAGCGCACCAATGTGCTTAAGCTTGGACCACATATCCTTGGCAGAAGAAACGTTAGAGAAAATACGAGAGCCAAGCTCCAGCTTAGCCTTTCTGACCATAGACCTAAACCTGTTTCTATAGATACAAAAAATCTTCCAGCCAGTCTCAGAAGGGTCTCTCTGATACGCCTTATATAAAAAGTCACGCAGATAACGAACGTGAGCCATATCAGGGGAAATACTGATAGACAGAGGCGCACTACTCGTATAGGAACGAACAGGCACGTATT
The DNA here is from genome assembly GCA_963693315.1 of Diogma glabrata. NCBI lineage: Eukaryota > Metazoa > Arthropoda > Insecta > Diptera > Cylindrotomidae > Diogma > Diogma glabrata. The sequence goes on from OY856187.1 coordinate 117,423,605, forward strand.
TCTCAAAGACATTACGCAGATAGGTATTAAGAACGGAAAGCATTGTGTTAGAGTACGTACAGCTGTAGAAAGAGACCGACAAGTGAGAGCTCGTTGCAGAGAAGCTCAGAATTGATATTATTGTGGACTTTTCAGTGGACAGTTTCAATTTTTTGGTTTTAAACCATTTATTCAAGGTGTTAAGGTAGGTGTTTAGGACATTAGTGAGTTGTTCCAGGTTGTTTTCTGTCGCAAGCAGTCGTTTGCATATGACGTGATGGTTATTCCTTCCGATGGTGCCGGTAAACTACTTAGGTAAAGGTTGAATAATGAAGATGAGAGAACTCCCCCTTGTGGAACTCTTGTCTGAGCAATCTCATCTTAGATCTAGAGTTGCAGAACTCAACGTATGTTTGGCGGCCTAATAGATAGTTGCGCTTTATTAAACCTGGCAGATTAGTGTTGAATATGTCGTTCAGTAGTGCAGGGTGTGACACTGTGTCGAAAGCTTTTGACAGGTCAAGTGCAACTAAAATTTTTCTAGCACAGGGTTGTTTTTGGTTTGGGCCATCGCTGATTTGGTTTTGGATTCTATGAAGCGCGGTGGTTGTACTATGTGCTTTCCTAAAGCCATGTTGATGTGACGCCAATTTGCAAGATCCAGTTAACCGAGGTAGTAGCAGTGCTTCTATTAATTCTGCAACCGATGAGATTATAGAGATCGGTCTATAGGATTCTCTCTTTTCTTCAGGCTTGCCAGGTTTCAAAATGGGACTTATTCTAGCCGTTTTCCAGATATTTGGTATCTGGAGCGTATTTAGAGATGTGTTGAGTATGGTAGTGAGAAAGTTCAACCCTTTGGGTCCAATGTGTTTTAGCATGATGGCTGAGATGCCGTCTGGTCCAATAGCTTTAGATGGTTTGGATTTCTTTATTGCGTTTCCAACATCTTCAAAATGAAATATTTGGCTATATTTGGCTAAAATTACAATTAGGTTTTGGTATTAGTGAAATATTGTTACCAAATTGGTGGTATCAATATTTCACAAGAAAATGGAAAATTTAAAGCAGTAAATTACTCTCCCTCTAAATGTTAGAAATGCGAAGTTGAATTGTTCGTCGAACACAAGGTTGGCAAATATCATGATATCTATATAAATATCAAAATATCCGATATATTTCAGATATATATCCGATATATATCATGTTCTGATATTTATTTTTGAATAAGTTGTTTATCTTAAATATTTTTCAATATATGGCCCTTTTCACACTTGTATTCAGTGCAGCGCATCACTTCCTCGTTTCTTACCTCTTTGCCTATAAACTAAATTCAAATATGGCAACTCCAATTGAGTTTATCGGCAATTTATCAAGCCTATTCGTCTATCTTCAATTGCACAAGTCTATATGACGAATACGCTTACTTGCTTTGCTTTGGCTTGTTTATTTGGCCAAATTGCATCATCAATACCTATACAAGATTGTACAACTGGTCCAGTAATGGTCCATTGCTGGCGACCAGCAATGCAGCAATGATAGAGTTCTGGTAACCATAACTGGACCATAAACATCATGTAACTGTATGATAACTTCGAATAATAAATAGCTGCCATGCCCATATAAGGTTATACAACTGGTCCAGTAATGGTCAATTACTGGCGACCAGTAATTCAACAATGGCCGGGTACTGGCAACTATGGTTCGATCAATAACATAATTTTACTTGTTGATAACTTCAGACAATAAATGACTGCCATTTATTTGCCGGAGAGAAAAACAGCAATGGTCCATACAAGGGTGTACAACTGACCCAGTAACAGACCAATAATGATGACCAGTATTGCAGCAATGACCGAATACTGGCAACAATGGCAGGGTCATATTAAAAATAAAATATCATACGTAAATTTTAATAAATTCAATACAAAATAATTAAAATAAAGTAAAAGTGTTCTGAGAAAAAAAATTTAAAACATACCAATTTTAACATAACATAACAGTCTTTCAGCAGAGATGCGATAATTAAACTATAGGTGAAATTTTTCAAACTATAAGTATATGTCTAAAATGGATAACACTCTAGCGTATTTTAACCAAATGACAAAGATCGGCCAATTTATGGTCCAGTACTGGTTCAATAAGAATAGCCAATTGATGTTAACTATTAACGTGCCATTACTTAGGCATTTAAATTAAACTGGTAATTTTCTATAAACCGTAGATCGGATGGTTCATGGTTCCAGCAATGGCCCAATAACAAAACAATAGCCATGTATTGTTTACCATTCATGGGCTAGTGCTTAACCATTCAAAGGTAACTAAATACTGGCTATTTTTTGTTAACCATAGATCGGCGTATGAATGGTTTTAGTACTGGCCTAATAACAAAAGTCAAGTCCTGTTAACTATTAATGGACTAGTGCTTGGTCGTTTTCAAATTCTGGAGTCCCCTGCTTGGGCAGTCATTCCATTCCACCACACCATTGGTGGTGTATTTCTGCACTAAGAATGAAATACTTATTATGAAAATGGTGTAGATTCAGTTAAAAGCGCCATTACAAATGGAATGAAGACTGAAATAGTTATATATAATTAAGAAAATATATGCTTCTTCTCTTTGGTGGTTGTTGTAACGTTTACTTACCTAAAAATCGATGGCCAAGCATAAATCTTCTTCGATAAAGTTTCTTAACTTCGAAAGGCTGCTCTAGTTTAAGATCGACTTCCAGTTTCCCAAGCAGGATTTGCCTGACCCTTAAATACGGTCGAGCACTGGCCCATTAATGGTAAACAGTACTTTGCTATTGTTATTGAGCCAGTACTAGAAACATTCTTCGACCGATCTATGGTTTACACTTTACAGAATAGAGTCAGTATATAGTTACCTTTAAATGGCCAAGAACTGGCCCATTAATGGTAAACAATACTTGGCTATTGTTATTGGGCCATTACTGGAACCATAAATCGGCCGATATTAGGTTTATAGAAAATAACCAGTACACTTTAGTTTAAATGGCCAAGCAATGGCCCGTTAATGGCTAACATTAATTGGCTATTGTTATTAGGGCAGTACTACAGTCATGAATTGGCCGATCGATGTCAGTTGGTTAAAATTTACTAGACTAAAATTCATTTTAGAAATACATATTTGAAAATTTTTTATCTATAGTTACTATTCGCTTCTCAACTAAAAGACTATGGTAATATTGAGAAGGTTGGTATAAGTTTTATAATGTTTTTCATTAGACATTTTTATTTTATTTTAAATTATGAAATCCATTTGTATTTAATTTATTTAAATTTGCCTATGATACCATGGGCCATTGCTGCAATACTGGCCCCACTATTCAACCTTGTATGGGCCATTGCTGTGTTTTTCTCTGACCTATGAATGGCAGCCGATTATTGCCCTAAGTTATCATCCAGAATAATTATGTTAATGGCCAAGGCACGGTTGCCAGTACTCTGCCATTGCTGCGTTACTGGTTTCCATTACTGGACCATTACTGAACCACTTGTACAACCTTGTATAGGTTATGCGAAATTTCAACTACAACGGCAATAGTTGTTTTATCTCTTTGAATCTGTCTAAAGCGACTGCTTTTGTCTTTGGATAACAAGGCATATGTTTAGCATTCATTACAATGTTTGTCATAAGATTAGTTTTGTCAGAATCTATGTCAGCTTTATGGTCTTGGCATAGCTGAACCAGGTTACCTCGATTTGGCATGCGTTTTGCAAGCAGTGCTGCGACTATTAACAGATTTTCTAACTTTAAGATAGGAATAATTAATTATTTATTTTTTTATAAATATCATGATATATATCAGGGAATAAATATCGTGATATATATCAATGATATATATCGGATATATATCATTGATATATATCATGCCAACCTTGGTCGAACAATCTATATACATATATCGTGGAACTAAACATTCAGTTTGTGATGTCTTAATTTTTATAATAATAAGCAAGAAGCTTCAACTAATATTTGATTGAAAAGCTATGTAGTTCTATTCAAAATATTTTTTATACAAATTTTCTTGATCATTTTTCAAGGAGCCTGAAGTCATATAAAAAATTGTTAACTGATTTGAAACATGTCCCCAAACTCATTGCTCATAATCAATTACAATTCAAACTGGGTGGCGCACATCGAACTGAAGGTGAGAAAGCTCTCAGGAATGCGATGTCCTGAAAAAAAGTCATATATTAAATTCGCTATACTTCGCGTAATTCCATTCTGTATTTGTATTATCATTCCAAATCGATTAATCACTCCTAAAACTGAGCCTTGGTTCACGCGGGATGTTGATGAAGCAGTGAGGAATAAACGCAAAGCATTTAAGACGTATAACGCTAATAAAACACCTGAAAACCATAGCGCCTATGTCATAAGAAAGCCAGAAATATTAGTAAATTCAAAATAGACCTGGACAAAGAAGCGTTTATCCAGAAGAAAGCAAAGAAATTCGCCGAGCACCCATCTGGCTCACGTAGTTTCTTTCAGGCAGTTAAATCAGTCCAGAGCAATTTTACTCGATCCTCTATTCCAACCTTAGTTCTGAATGACATTCCCGTGAGGGACTCGAAAGAGAAGGCGGATCTTTTGGGTCGTATTTTCGCAGAAAACTCAAACATAGTTGAACCTCCCCATTCTCCTACACTCATTCCCCCAGTTGTAACGAAAATGAAACCAATTATTTTTCGTTGCAATATTGTACGGAAAATGCTTCTTTCTATCAATATCAACAAATCTGCTGGTCCCGACGGTATTCCACCCTTCATTCTTGAAAACTTTGCTAGGCAACTAGCTCCAATTTTAACAAAAGTTTTCTATTTATCTTATAAAACCGGAATATTTCCCGATTCTTGGAAGCTGGCCAGTGTTCAACCCATATCAAAGAAAAGCAGTAAGATAGATCCTAACAATTATAGACCAATTGCAATTCTGTCGGTTTTAGCTAAAATATTTGAAAAATATGTTAACTACAATTTAATAGATTATTTGGAGGTATCGCGAATTATTGATGATAAACAGTATGGTTTTTGTAGAAGTCATGCAACAGGTTATCTGTTAGCCTACGTATCCCATCTTTGGAACAAATCGCTGGAAAACCATGGTGAAACATTCAGTATTTCACTTGACATTTCTAAAGCATTTGATAAAGTGTGGCATAAAAATCTCATAGCTAAATTATAATCTTATGGCATAGACCATCTTACTGTCTCATGGATTCATAGTTTTCTTACAGGTCGCCAATTTCATGTTAATTTAGATGGTATCACATCCAATATTTTCACAACCAATGCTGGGGTTCTCCAAGGTTCTGCACTCTCACCAACCTTGTTTCTTCTATACATTAATGACTTACTTATTTCCACAGTGCACCCAATCCATAGTTTTGCTGATGACAGCACATTGCATGCATAACATGCATCTCCTAAATTTCGATCTCCTACTGCAGTTACCACTGATAGAGAGCTGCTAATTGATTCTATCAACAAAGATCTGGAGCGTATAATGGAATGGGGAGATCGTAATCTTGTAGTATCTGCAAACAAATATCCAAACACCTAAACTCCCAAACTAACATCTCGCTAACATTCTTATAAATTTCGAATCTAGTATCTCTGAATATTCTAAATTAATTAATAACATTCCTCAATATCCAAATATAAATTCAAAATAAATAGTCCAACAAAAACGCAACACTGACCTAAACTCTAGTTTTCCATTTTCAATCGTTCTCAATTATATATCAAAATTTCACAACCGTACATTTATTCCAATTTTATTAAAACAATATTTCCGCGATGAAAACCAAAATCTTTATTTAAATTAAAATTAAAATAAGCGCTAAATTCGCGAAATTACATTACATAATTTTTAAATGACAAAAAACTAAAAAATGGTCAGTGGGTCGTTTTCATTGCAATACCAATTAATAATAAATATCAATTTAAAAATCAATTTCAAATCGTAATCAATTTAAAATTATAAAAGAAATATTTTGATTAACAATTAGGCAGTCAGTGTTCAGACAATTACCGAAGTCTTTTACAAAAAATCAATTAAACAGTCGTTTTTAGCAATTAAGAAATTTAAACTAAGTCAGTTTTTATAGTCAATTCACTTAAAATCAGTTTTTCTTAAATAAATCAATAAAATCAGTTTTTTCAAAACAAAACAAGCAAGTGAGTTAAGGTAGTCGGAAAAATCCATCAAGTGAGATTTACACAAAAATCAAATCAAGTCGGTCGTTTAAAAGTAAACAATTAAATCTTGAAACCAATTTAAAAACCAATCGTTATCGAATAAGCTATTTCAAATCATTCGTTTATAACAAATTAATAGAACTGTAGAATTAAATTAATTATAATTATTATAAAGTGCAAATAATAAAAAACTTTATATAAATATAAAAAGAAGTACAATCTTTTAATAATAAAGTTGAGATAAAATTCAAGTTCCGGATATTAAGTGAGTTTTTCGTGAATCTAAGTCCAATGTTTTAAGTGCTCTATACAAAACTACTAGTGTCAACGTAGATATAGCCCATCATACTAGCTAGTACAACAATAACGCCACAACGTTTTGGTAGTGTGTAAATAGTAGTGGCACCACATCTTGCAACAGAAATAAAAAGTAGTGTTGCTATAATTTTGGCACTACAATTTATCATATAGTAGTGTTATACTATCATTGGCACTACATTTAATTAACATAGTAGTGTACGTTAATAATTTGCACTACAATCTTGTTTCATTTAATCCAACCAAATCAAAACCATGCCGTCTTTCACGAATAGAGCGACATAAAAATTTCCCTATTAAAATAGGCCATGAGGAATTGCGTGAGGTTGAATCAGTTAGACTTCTTGGAGTGGATATTCAAAATAACCTAAAATGGAATAAACATGTGTTCAACCTCGCTAAATCTGCAATGCAAAAATTAGGATTCTTGAGTCGATGTAAAAAGTTTTTCAATCCCGAGCAAATTTTGCTAATCTTCAAGTCCTTTATTCGTCCATGTATGGAGTACTGCTGTCACGGTTGGGGAGGTGCTTTTCAGTCAACAATAAAATGTCTAGACTCTGTACAAAGAAAAGCAATACGTTGATTGGTAATACCGAACTAACGGCCCAGCTTGATTCACTCCAGCACAGAAGAAATGTGGCTGAATTGTCAATCTACTATAAATATAACTTTAGTGAACTCTCCTCTAAGGAAATTCAAAATATCCTTCCATCGTGTGCGCAGTATAATCGACAAACAAGAGCTGCCGAGTTATCCCATCCATTTGTTGTACAAATACCTCGTTGTAGAACTGTGTCCTAGACCCAGAACGACTATTTTAATAGAGTGGCCAAATTGTGGAACTCAATGCCTTCCTTTGTATTTCCCGATGAATTTTCCCCTCAGGCATTTAAAGAAAATGTCCATCATCACTTTAAACAATTAGTATAGTTATCCCTATATCCCCATTCCTTCCATTTCCTCATCTCCTTCCTTTATAGTTGACATGGTATCTTCGGATATTCAAAGAGTCTAAATAATGAATATTTCATATTTAGTGTGCTACACATGTCTAACTAATACACATGTCTAACTAAAAAAAATCATACCTGGTGCCAATAACTGAATTGTTCAGCTATGCAACGCTGCTCATAATCTTATTATCTAAAAATAATAATTTATTTTTTTTTTATTTATTTCGCGTATGGTTTTTGTTGTGACACATTAAAAACAAAAATAAAACTTAAAATAGATAGATTTTCCTATGAAATCTACATAAAACAAAACATGAATACACATTAAATGAGTTTACAATCAGTTTGATTGCGCGTCTTTTAGTTAAAAATTAAAAAGTAAAATATTAAAATATTTGAACATTGGGCAGAATATTTGAACAATAGATGCTTACATCGAGTGAGTCTATCCATGCTACTACATCGGGAGTTGCCAATTGGATGTTTGAGATGTCGCCATTGTATGAGATGTCGCCATTGTATGAGATGTCGCCATTGTATGAGATGTCGCCATTGTATTTCATACGCCCGCTGCAAGCCGCCCCTAACATGGAGAACAGACGCTTTCTGCACATTTATATAGCGAGCCGCTTGATCCAACACAGACACCCGCTCCAAGCCGCCCCTAACATGGAGAACGCCAATGACTCGCTATGGTGCAGAATCATTAAGTATAAACAGTATTTACTCTGCCCCTCTCAACTACACCAACCTAATTCTGTTAGCGTTACCCAGGTAGTACGGCGTGCACGTAGAATTTCGGATTTTTGCTACTCCGTCGCTACAACAATAAAAACTGAACACTTAGAAAGAGTGTTAAATCAACAACATCGATGTTGTTATTCTGCAGGAAACGCATGCAGCAGATGAAGTGCAACCTACCTCTAGAGGAAACATTGCACCCATGTACTTACACAGACTGACAACGATATACATCTTATTGTTGTTGATATATCGGACACGAAGATTGTTAACGTATACAAGCCCTCAAATGCTGCGTGGCCAGCTGCTACCTACCAGGCAACTATAAATATATAGGTTTGTTTTTGTTTTTTAGAACCACAATTGTGTGCGTTATTAGTCTTAATAGAATAAAATAAACAGCGATTAATTTCATTCTGTTGCGTGAATGCGAAACACAGTAAAACAATTCGTTTGATTCTTTGAACTCTGAAATAAATTTTTTTGATTGTATTTTATAAATAATTTGATTTCAAATTCAAGATTTTATTAAGATTTTTATCTATACGATAGCAATGGATCTAACCATCATGTAGTTTAGAATTATAAGACACTAGAAATGAATGTATTCAATTGAATAGAATGAAAAATTGCTTTGGAAAGCGAAAGATCCGTAACAAATGTTTTATTTCAATTCCGGTCGGTTAACCATTTAACAAATTTTTATCTCGTCGCTGGTCGCAACGCTCATTTAGTAATTTACATATTATATTTATAACACATCACATTAGATTCGTGTTTAATGAATTTTATTCTCTCGCAAATTTGTAAACCTCGAAAAATAAAATATGCCATTAAACGCTGACCCAATAAAATTATAATCCTGTGTTCCGCAGCAATCACACAACAGAGCAAAATCGAGAGCACACAATTATGGGTGTAAAAAACAGAAAAATTAGTCGTCAGTTTAGTGTAAAAAAGAGGTCAACCTCGGAATGAGAGATAATAAGCTGAATTTTCGTATATACCTTCATTTTGGCGTTCTAAAAGTTATCCCATAAGTCTCATAAAATCTCGTGTCTGCATCGTAAGTTATTCAAGGTCAAAATTAATAAAAAAGGTTATTCGCGATTATCTCGGTTTCTATTGCTCCAATGACGTTAATAGGTAAGCGCACAGCACTCAGCCATATGTACTGTAATGCAAGGTCAACCGTGAATATCTGTGAATATTACCTTGAACTTTGAATAATTGTCGTTTATTCTCGTTTCCGATCTCGGCAACGACGGACATAAAATTTTGAAAATTATGACTGGTTATGATTTGAGTTTTATTTGTGAGAAACCATACTTGCAGAATGTGATTTTGATAATGTGATGCGTGGCTTGAAAACTTAAAAAACTGCAAGTATCGATTGAAATGATGGTCACATAGACTTCGTCTTCTTAAACATTTTAACTTCTGTGAATGTGCATATTGAGTGTCGAAAAGTGTACATCAGTAAAAAATCCATAGCGGCATTGAAACGACGTTTAGAAGAAGATCAACCTTTATTATCACCCAGTGTACCGAGAACATTTGAAAGTTACTTTACTGTCGCTGTAAAAATATAAAAGTTACTTGCGGCAGTTACTAGCGGCAGCAAAGTTAAATTTTACAGCCGTTCGCCGAAAAAAATAATAAAATCTTAAATCAAAAAAGGAAATTTTGCTTTCGAATAACATTAAATAAATTGTTACAATTATAATTAATTAAAACTTAAAACAAACAAACCTTTGCATATAGGTACATAAGAATGTAACCGCTGCTTTTCTCTTTATTTTTTCAATACTCGGCTCAAACGTATCACTTGTAGTTGTGTTCTGCTTTGATGACTTCTTCGTGTTTGGGCAGCTTAAAAAACTAGACCAATCGAATCACGACAAATACTGATCTTCGTGCTATGAGTATTAAGTTTTGCCGTCGATGATTTTTGTAAAAAGGGCAATACTAGCTTTGCCCCAGTTGATCAACAGTGCCGCCTTATTACGTACCTTCGACACTTTGAACTCGACCAATTGTTATGGAGCAATTTTACTTATGGCCAGCTAAAATCGATCGACGTTTCTAGATCATCAGCTACTATTATTCAAAGCAATGGAAGTAGGCCACCTTTGAGAACAGATAAGAGTTTGTAATAGTTTCGAATTAGGCACTTAGTGTAGCCGTTATTGGCAAAATCTGTAACATTTTCATAAGCCACACACTGCTATATGTGTAAACATGATTTCTTAGTACCCATTTCAATGTTTGCATTAAAATGAACTATCAAAGCGTTCTTGTATGTCGATAAATATACAGACAAGTGCCTCCTTGTAACTCAGGCGGGTTCTCAATTGTTTTCACCACAGCGCAGTTTCATTAATTTTTTCTGTTTGATAAGCAATACTTTTGGTCGCAGAATCTGAAGGACAAAAGTATTCACTATCATTATTTGCCGTACTTACTGTTGTTGAACTCTGAAAGTGTATTTGTAGTGGTGTATGGTGTCAGTGCAATTTGTCGTGTTTGTCTGTACCGTCTGATTAGATGTGTACCAAAATTTGATGTGGTTAGATAAAAGTAGGTTTTGGGGTCGAGTTGCAGCATAAAGATTATGCATAGCATTGGATAGCTCTTTCTAGTTGTTCCTTTCAAGTTATCCGATTTGTTTGTTATAATTTGTTAGAATTGAAATCAAATTTTTATTCAACAGCATAAACCGATTTCGCTGAGAGGAATAGGATAGATATCATAGCTCTGCAAGAAATTAGACAGCCGGTAATCGGAAAACAGCATTTGGATAGTCACTCTCTATTCTGTAGTGGTCATACTTCTCGAAGAGAATTTAGAACTGGCTTTCTTGTTTGTGCACACATACAAGAAGCCTGATAAAATTCATTCCGGTCAATGAGAGGATCGGCTACCTACGGGTACGCGGTACATACAACAATATTTCTCTTACTGCCGTGCATGAACCTACTGAAGCTAAAACCGTCGACGACAAGGATAATTTCATAGCACATGGCATTTCATAGCACATAGCACTGGAAGAGGTTATGAAACAAACACCAGTACGCGACTTCATAATGGTTCTTGGTGACTTTAATGGGCAGGTTGGTAGAGATATCTCTTATGGAAGTGTGGTGGGCCCCATCGAATGATAATGGTGAAAGGATGACTGAGTTTGCATTATCAAATAATTTTAGAATTGCCAGTACTTTCTTTCCGCATCGATCGATTCATAAGCATACTTGGGTCTCACCGAATGGAAACACTCGAAATCAAATTGATCACGTGCTTATAACAGCACGTTTCTTTTCTAGTGTTCTGAATGTGTGATCCTTTAGAGGTGCATACATTGGAAGTGACCACTTCCTTGTATGTGCTAAAATAAGGTTTCACTTTCCAAATCCAGGCATTCCAAAATTCAATCAACGGAAACGTTTTAACATCTCAAACTAAAGAATGCTGAAACAGAAGAGAAATATCAAAACCATATTGTCGAAACATTGGTGAAATCAAGATACATTACTGCAGACGTCGATAAGTCATTTTATTGCCTCAAAGATGCTGTTTTAAGCGCTGCTGAGGGAATACTTGGACGACCACAACACCACTCCCAGAAGCCATGGATGGATCAAGCATGTTTTGACGTTATCCAATACATAAGAGATTGCTATTTGAAATGTCTACAAGGACGCAACACCAGGTCCACGAAGGAGAACTATAAACAGGCAAGACTAGCCGTTACAAAGCTATGTAGACGAACGAAGAGAGAATGGTGGAAGAGACAGTATGAGGTGGTTAAAAGCTTCAATAAGGAACATCAATCGCGTAATTTCTTTCAACAGGTAAGGGACCTCAAACTAGAGAAGGGACCTTAAGAACTAGAGAAGGGAAACTTAAAGAAGGGACCTCAAACTAGATCGACCGCTATTCCAAACGCAGATGGGGAGCTACAAGTAGACCTTAAAAATATTTTAGATACTTGGGCCGCTTATTTTGAGAATCTTCTCAACTTAAGTGACCAGCAAAAAGTCGGGCGACGAGCAAAGCTTATTCGTGCGTCAAGGGTACATGTAGACGAACCAACCAAAGAGGAATTCGAAGCGGCGCTGTCAAAATTAAATAAAGCACTTGTATCGAAGATATAACATCTGAAATGATTGTACATGGTGGTGAAAATCTATCCTTTAAAACTGTTTGAACTTGTTCAAATGATCTGGAGGATTGAAACTATGCCACAGGACTGGAACTCAGCTATGCTGATACCAATCTATAAAAAGGGTAATCGCCTACAATGTGCAAACTACAGAGGAATCGCTCTCCTCTGCACAGCATATAAGATCTTTTCATACATTTTGCTAGCCAAAATCAATACTTTTGCTGAACAACTATTTGGAGAATATCAGTGTGACTTCCGGCAATACTGAGGTACCACCAATGCACTTTTCTCGATAAGGATGATTTTGGAAAAGTGTCGAGAGCTCAACATACCTGTGTACCAACTCTTCATTGATTTCAGGCAGGCCTACGACTCTCTCGAACGAGAGACTCTATGGTCTGCTCCGGTGTCAATGGGAATCCCTGGTAAACTGGTATCACTATGCAAAATGACAGTACAGAACTCTCAATGCTGTGTACGAGTAGAGAACGAAATATCAAAGTTTTTTAAAATCGACTCCAGGTTAAGACAAGGTGATGCTATCTCTACTACACTCTTTAATCTAGCCTTGGAAT
>OY856187.1:117436766-117491137 GCA_963693315.1 Diogma glabrata
AAAATCCCCATTATAATTAATCTTTTTTTTAAATTAGTAAATTTAAATATTTTAACTATTGGCTGTATTTGTATTAAATCAGAGATTAATTAACGTTTTTTCTTATTATTTTCCTTTTTTAAATGAAATAACAATGTAGTAATACAATATGTATTAAATAATGTGATAATAAAATACTATGGAATTTTGGGAATCGTAATTACGTAGATGTGTTTTTGGTAACACTATTATTGCTACATAGGCTAATATATTTCAAAGGTATTAATTTTTTTTAATAAAAAATTGTTGTTATAGGAATTACTACAATATGCGTCACAACAACACATAGATGCCTTTAAGACCTAGGTCTTACAACAAAATGCGTTCTGAGGTGCAGATGAACGCTTTTTTTTTTTAAACTTTATGGACTAACTCCCACGAGACTATTAATTCAGGCAAAGTATTCCATTTGTACGATGCGCGGACCTCTACATTCTGTCACTATGACAGTTCGTGATCTCAATAGTTTGACTGTTTGCGCAAACCGATTGACGTGTAAGACGGGACAAAGAATATGGTTGAGGCATAATGGGTCGACGATTTCATCCGAGCACACTGGGGACGATATTTATAAAAAACAACGAGATCAGCAACAGTGCGACGATGATGTAGGGAATCAGGATTTGATGTTAAATTTCGATCACCCACAAGAGCTAGGATGGAAACTGATGCAGCGCCTCAAACTTGGCAACAGTACTCCACAAATGAACAGAACCAAATATATTTCTAAAATTTTAACAGAATGCCTGGAAAAACACTAGACATGTATTCCATAAAAAAACAAAATGTTGTCATCTTTTTTTGTCTCCTTGAGTTGTCACCTTCGGCTCAACTCTCAATATGGATTACGGTACACCTGACTCCACGTTTTGAATGGATTCAATCGCGGGCTAGTAAGTAAGCAATAACGCCGCTGGTGTTATTATAAATATACAACAACTAAATTGTTTTACAACAAGAATAAACACCAGAAACTAACAGTTGATTGTAAAAATTTCCAGAAGAACACAGCGTCAAATATAATACACAGAATATTTCTATTTTATTAGACATTTACCTTTTATTTAAATTGAGTTATTAAAATATTTATTAAATTTTTCCGGAATATTCTTTATGAAATGTTTCTTTTCTAAGAAGTGCAACACAGTTTTTATTTATTTCACAATCATCTGTTTCTCAGAAGTGAAACAACAATTGATGAAGATGTACATAGGGTGTTTCATTGATTTTTTAATAGAAATTTGTTTTGTATTTCCTTACGATTCTTATCGCACATTGTGCCGGGTCTTATTTGATCGCTAGGCAGTTGTATATTCTGTTTGACAAATTTGTAAACATCTCAAGTGCTGTTTGATTTGGTTGACCATTGACATATTCTTTCGCAGGTAATCCTAAGTATTTTCCGTGGTCTTATGAAATGTTGATCTGTATGTCATCGAAAGTAGAGTTTTATGTTGATCAGAGTTTCGCATTGGTTCTTAGTAATTACTTTAACAGAAACTCCTTCAATGTAACGTAAGAGAGAACACATGCCATCTGACGGCGGATGCGAAGATTTCGGCCTGATTTTGTCAGTTCTGAGGATTGTCTAGAAGCAATTTCTTTCCATACTAGTTTGCAGTCCCTTTTAAACTTGATGGTGAATGCAAGATTCGGTTCTTTCAATGAATCTCTTTGGATGGTTTCAATAGTTCACTCCTAATCAGATAATAGCACTTACAGTAATCGTACAAGATGTTATCATTAATTTTCTGTCGGTTACTTTGTATACGCTTCACTTGTCATAGTCGTCTTAATAAACGCATCAGCATTACTAGGTGCAGTAATCACCCTTTCAATGTTCAATGTCCAAGACGTACCCTTGAAAGCGTTCGATCCAGCGTCATTTGTATCGTTGTGTTATTGACCTGGAGTAAGCATTTTAATATACGAGTTTGTAATGCACAGTAATGATTGATGTATTCCACAATAGCAATAATTCCTTCCGGACTACGTAATAGTTTCGCTCCGGCTTGGTTAGAATTTTGAAGAATATGCTATCCTCCTCTACTGCTGACAGATCAGCATTGCTATAAATAACCTTCTTCTTATCTTATCCTTCTTCTACCTTCTTATTATTATCAACACTGAAGCTATTTTTCTCTCAATCTACATCTGCGATTTCTGTATGCTATCTAGTAACCGTTACTTTTGGCTGCTTTGTTCAAAATTATATTTTTTTTTTTTAAATAAAAAGTGTTGTGTTATAGGGTTTAGAATATGTGTCACAACAACACACAAACACCTTTTAAGACCTAGGTCCCACAACAACCTGCGTTCCAAGGTATTGATGAACGCTTTTTTTAAACCTCTGCGGATTGAAGCCACCTGAGACAGTGGATTCCGGCAAACTATTCCATTTGTATGCAGTTCGGACAAAGAAGTCTTTCTGCGATCTGCTAGTATGACAGCGTGGGATCTCGACTGTTTGATTGGTTGCGGTAGCCGATTGCCGAGTGGAACGGGGGTAAGAATAAGTTTGAGGCATGATGCTGCTGATTTCATCTGAGCACTGTTGATGACGATGTTTGTAAAAAAACAACGAGGTCAGCAACAGTGCGACGATGTTGTAGGGAATCAAGTTTTGATGTCAAAGCTCGATCACCCACAATTCGTATAGCCCGCTTTTGAAGAGTCCAAGAGGGCCAAGATGGAAACAGAAGCGGCACCCCAAACTTGACAACAGTGCTCCATGCAGGGACAAATATAGGACTTATAAACATGGAGCAATTGGTATGGAGTGAAACATTTTTTGCATCTATTTAGGAGTCCGAGTTTTTTAGATGCGCTTTTTGCCATCGCCATTACATGATCGTTCCAGAGTAGGTCATTTGAAACTGTGACACCCAATAAACGAATGTTTTTACATTCACCCATTGGTTTATCACACATACTGAATAAAATATCTTTGGGGACCTCGCTCTTTGATTTGGAAACAATCAACAGCTGTGTTTTGGTAGAGTTGAAATTGACCAGGTTTTGGTCACCCCAATCGGCGACTTTTTTTTAGGTCTTTATTCACATTATGGCAGCATCTCTCCGGGCAGGATTAATTCGTTCGTGCATTTTACCTTTTGAAGGAAAGGGCTCGAACGACTTGTGCAGAGTACTATCATCTGCAAAACTATTTATTGGGTTGCTAGTGATTTTCAACAATTCGTTGATATAAATCAAAAATAGGGTTGGGGACAATACTGAGCCTTGAGGTACACCAGCGTTAATTAGTTTAGACTCAGAAGAAAATCCGTCTAAGGAGACCGAAATGTATCGGTTGGATAGAAAATTTAGAATCAGCTTCACAACATTGGGATGAAAACCATACGCAACGAGCTTGTTGATTAAGTTGGCATGCCAGACTCGATCGAATGCCTTGGAGATGTCTGAAGCGATAACGTATGTTTCACCACTTTTATCAAGTATGCTGCTCCAACAATGCGCTACATAGTTTAATAGATCGGTAGTAGATCTTTTGTTTCGAAAACCGTATTGGCTGTCGGCTATTAAATGATTTGCTTCCAGAAATTTTGAAATGTGTGTATTAATATAATGCTCGTAGACTTTGGATAGGACCGATAGTAAAGCTATTGGCCTATAATTTGAGATATCGGATTTTGGTCCCATTTTGGGGACGGGCTGGACATTTGCAACTTCTTGCACGAGGAAAATATACCAGATTTGTAGGATTGGTAGAATATTTTAGTCAAAGTTGGTGCAAGTTCTTTAGAAAAGGTTTTTAAAATAATGGGTGGAATATTGTCCATTCCTGAGGCTTTGTTGATGTTTAACCCCTTTAAAAATGTATCGACTATTTTGGGTTTGAAGTGAAGTTCATTCATATTAACTCCTGAAGACTGGATTTGGGGTGGACAGTGGAATTCAGAGCAAAGCGTTCAGCGAACAAGTTAGCTTTTCTTGCGGGATCATTGACGATTAAATCACCATCAATAATAGGGGGAATAGAAGATTTTGTACCAGAATTTAAAGAATTAATGGCACTGTAGAAACTCTTGTCAGAAATAGACATAGAAGTAAGTTTTGAAGCTTTCGCTCTGTCATTTTCGGACTTTTCGTTTGAGATAATCTGGTTAGATATTTTGTTGGCCTTTAGATATCGGGATTGATTAGCGGGAGCTTTGTTATGAATCCAAATATTAAATGATCTACGTTTGTTTCTAAGTGATCTTTGGCAGCTTTCGAATACAAGTATTTTTGTTTGGGTTTTACTATGGAGAAAGGGACAAATTTATTGATAGCAAATTGAATGGTTTCTGTAAAGTTTTGAGCCGAAACATTTACATTGTCAGTGTAAAAACAATGACGGTCGAAAGGGAAACCATGGAAAAAATTTTGAAGACCACTCTTATCCATTTTTGAGTAGTAAAATATTTTACGGGGCTTGGGAGCTGTAGTTTTAAGTAAATCAGTTTTGATAACTGGTGAAATTAAATAATGATCAGAATTTCCAATACTACCTTTCGCGACATCGACACTCGTAATATCTGGCATTGTAGTAAGATAGAGATCTAAAACAAAACTATTATTACTATTGTCAACATCGTCGGTCGATTTGGAGAATTCCAACCATGATTTGTTGTGGACGTTGAAGTCACCGGTAACGATAACTTCACAATTAGGGGACTTCACAGAAATCAAGGTTTTTTTTATGCTTAATAGGTTATATTTCATGCTTAAATTACGTTAATTCTCAACCGTGAATAAGCCAGGTGTATTATATACTTATAAGGTATACTTGTTCAAAAAATCACTAAAGTGCTTATTATGAATATTACTCTATGAATTTTATACATATAGTGTACGTAGCATGACTAATTAGGAATAGAGAAATAACTTTGTTGAAAAAATATTGTATACTTATTAGATAGCAAAATATGACTATAAGGAACAATATTTTTTGTAAAATATCATGCCTCTTATTTATAAAATTATGGCGCTTAGGAATAATAAATTATAGAACACGTATTTCTGTTCCTAGCTTTACAAGTATAGAATAAACCTTATGCACGGACAGAAATCTAGGTTTTTTATGCTTAATAGGGTATATTTCATGCTTAAATTACGTTGATTTTCAACCATGAATAAGCCAGGTGTATTATATACTTATAAGGAATACTATTTTGAAAAATTACTATGGAGCTTGTTATGAATATTATTCATAATTTTATGAATATTGGGTACATAGCATGACCAGTAGGAACAAACAAAAAATTTGCTGTACAAAATTTGTATACTTATTAGAGAATAAAATATAACTACTTTTTATAAAAAAACATGCCTCTTATTCATAAATTTATGTCGCTTAGGAAATAAATAAAATATTTAACCAGGGTTTGTGGTTTTTTCATATTCCTAGCATTTGATGAAGTCTTCTAAACCTGTCATATACATATATTTCAATTATATTTACTATTATCGTGTATTTACATTTATCTATCATTTGAATGAAGGGAACACCACTTACTTTTAATAGTCATACCCATATACGTTTTAAAGATTATGTTTACAGAAGCTACCCAATGATCACTAACTAACAGAATGAAATTATTCTTCGCTTGTAGTTTATATATATACAACTCAAATTCCACAAAAAAGTCTAGTGAATTTTAAAATCTATCCCTTATTTAGATCTATTTCATGCTCATTTTGAAATACAACATGATCATTAGGTATGAAAAATTATATTTTTGTTATTTATTTGTTTGTGACTTGCAATCACAGTTTCGTTTCTTTTAATATTTTATGCGAGGTTTTTCTATTCCACGAGTTCAAAAAAATGTATGCCTTAAAGTCATGGATATTGCAATAATATTATAAAAAGTGGTTATCAGGAATAAACATTTATAATTTATAAAAATTATTTAGAAATTTACAATTTAGGAAAATAAATAATATAAATGTATGTAAATATTTATTACTAATATATTTTGAACTTTCCCTGAAAAATAAAATCTATATTCACAAAATAAAGTTGCATATAGAACAATAATTTTTGACTATAAAATACCTTTCGACAGTTTCTTCACTATCAATAAATAGAGAATATGAATATAAATTAAAAGAGAATATAAATAAATACCGTTTGATTCTATTACCGTTTGATTGTAATATAATTATTTTGTGGTTTTAGGTAGATTTCATATAATAATCTACCTATTGGAGTGCTTCATCTCAGAATTTCGGAAAAATTTTGGTGGCAAACGACTACATATGATAAGCGGAGACGGAAAATAAAAATGAAAAAAAGTTTATATATAATGGGTAATTCTTTTATAAACCGAACAGATTTGGACAAAATCTGACCGACCCATTTTTGTTTTGGCTGAAATTTTTTTTAGGGGTTTTTTATCGAAAAAAAAATATACGTGTTCGAGGATTTTTTTTTTGGAAAATAGTGCTGTTTTAAATTTTGAGAATTTCGTGATTTTTGACTTGAAGACTTATTTTCAAAAATTCATAACTTCGGTTTTACAGAAGATAAAAGCTTTTTCTTTTTTTATTTGCAAGTTAAAAAATGGAATTTTTTAAAAATAAATATTTTCAACTAAAGTTATTAACGAACTCTTATTGTTATAAACAAATAAAATGTTAAAATAAAATTTTAACCATTGCCCCGTCCCACCCATGAAATTAATTTTTAATATAATCATCGTATTCAACGTTCAATTTCCTATAAAAAAAAGTATTTTTTTTAATGGAGATATGATAAGAGAGTTATGAGAATAACAGTAAATGTTAGAAATAAATTAATTTATCGAGCGCGGGACGACAAAAAAATCTATATATATGGGTCATTCTTTTACATACCGAACAGATTAGGACAAAATGTGACTAAGACATTTTTGATTCAGCTGAAAATTTTTTTACGGGTTCTATATAAACATAACGATATACTTGTTTGAGGATTTTTTTTTAGGGAAAATAGAGCGGTTCTAAATGTCGAGAATTTTGTGATTTTTCGCTTGAAGACTTGTTTTCAGAGATTCATAACTTTGGTTCTGGCAAAGATAGACACTTTTTGTCTATTTTATTTTAAAGAATAGAGATGCAATTTAAAAAAAGTGTTATTTATAAAAATTATTAACAAATCCTATTGTTATAAACAAATAAAATGTTAAAATCAATTTTTAGTCATTATCTAACAAAAATAAAGAGTGTTTAGTATGATCATCGTATTCTACGTTCAATTTTCAATAAGAAACGTGTATTTAATTAATGGAGGAATGAGTTTTACTGTTAGAAATAAACTAATTTATCGAGCGCGAGACGAGGAAAAATTTTATAAATGTTTGTCGTCCGGCGCTGGAAAAATTAACTTATTTTTTTTTTTTTTTTTTTTTTTTTTTTTTTATAAGCACAACGGCTCTCGCCATAAAGTGCTGTGGCATTTATTTAGAGATCAAAATTAATTACAGATTACATATATACTACATATCTTAAAATTACTATAGAATTTTAATCCAACTAATTATATTATAATTTCATTCTTAAAAATAAAGTCCAAAATTTCCTTAATTGAAGATATATCGTGTAAGTTGATGACTCTTAAGACTTCATAAGGTGGAGTGTATTCCTTTTCCGTCAGTGTAGATATAATATGCGAGTGATCGAACCTAGGACAATCCCACAAAAGATGGTTAACTGACTCTATGCTATTTTGACAATCGCAAATATTACTATCTGAAATATTCAACTTATATAGATGTTCTTTGGTTCTTGAGTGTCCAGTAATAATGCGGTTCAAAATGTTTCTTTCTCCGCGTGTAAAGAAAGTGGCTCCTTCAAAGACAAATGGACTCTTTAGTCCTACTTTTGGCTGCTGTATATAATAATAACGCCCCCTGATATCAGAATCCCATTCGGTTTGCCATTTATTCTTAAGCTCCTGCGAATATTTTCTTGTTATCTCCTGCAAATTACAGCTAAGCCTTAAATCCCCTTGCGTTTCCGACATTCCTGCTAACTCGTCCACGGCTTCGTTACCTCTAATCCCAACATGTGAAGGAACCCACATAAACGATATGATGTAGTTTGTTTGGTTAAGACTTGCAACCTCTTTTTTTAAATCTCTTATCAACTGCGTAAACCTTGCTGGATGATTTACGTTGTGTAGAGTATTTAGAACTGCCTGGCTATCACTAACAATGCAGAATTTACCGGGTTGATGAGATTGTTTGATATGTTTAACAGCCTGAGTAATTGCTACGAGCTCCACATCAAATATTGTGCCAATATTTATTTGCCAATTGTGTTTGTAACAGTCGGGGTGGATCACGGCCGCCCTTCGACAATTATTTTTAATTGATCCATCAGTATAAATAAACGTTGTATCATGTTCATATTTAGAGATTACCACGGTGAAAATGTTTTTGTGTACCTCTTTTGAGAAATTACTTTTATGGAGTACCATTTCTTTTTTGTAGGAGAAGTCGACTCGTAGTGGTAGCATCATTGTTTTTTGATGGTAAAAAAACCATGGTATATTAGGTTTCAGGTGTGAAAGTTTTATTTTTTCAAAAATATTAGCTATCTGCAGTTGTGGTTGGATAATTGCTAGCTGTGTGTACGTTTCCAGTACTTGTTGTTTATTGTATAGAAAACATTTGGCAAAAAATTTTTGTTGCAGAAAGACTAGCCTTAATTCTAACGGTGGAATGTTGCCTAGAACTTCTAAAGTATTAGTAGGAGTAGATTTCATGCATCCCAAGCATATTCTAAGTGATTTCCACTGAACTCTTGCCACTTTAATCACATGAGTCTTGGGAGCTTGTAAAATGGCCGGGGGGAAATATTCGATTACAGATCTAACTAAACATTTATAAAGTATTTCTAAGCTATTACTACCATTTCCCCATTTAGTACTGCTAATGGTTTTAAGAAGGTTCATCGATGATTGTATTCTTTTTAAAATGTTTTCAATATGCAACTTCCAATTGAGTTTCCTGGTAATTTCGACACCTAAGTATTTGACTCTTTCCACCACACGTAGGATTGAATCATTTATAAAGATCTGAATATTAGGAGCTGCATGACTACGTGATATTGGAAGTATGGAAGATTTCGATGGAGAGATTGCAAATCCATTTTCGCAACTCCATTTATTGATGCCAGAAATTCCCTGTTGTAGTGATTGTTCTGCTTCTTCTGTTGTTTTAGCTATTGTATATATAGTAATATCATCCGCATATATTATAAGAGGTGTAATACGTCTATCAATGTATTTATCAATATCTGCCATCAAAACATTAAAGAGGATTGGGCTTAAAGCAGATCCTTGTGGGATACCAATGTATGATGATCTCTTCAAAGTCTCACTCTTAGTATGAAATACAAGTTCTCTGAACTGTAAAAGCTTGTAAATGATATTGATGCATTTCTGTGGCAATTGCAGCCGCTCCAGTTTTCCACATATTATATTTATAAGTGCATTATCAAAAGCAGATGAGAGATCCAAAAACCCAGTGATCATTACTGTCTTTTGGGCTAGTGAAAGGTATCCTTTACTTATCAAGTGGTTAAGACAGTCTATAGAGCTTCTTCCACCTCGAAAGCCATACATATATTCTGGGAAGACTTTTTGTACTTCCAGAAAACTTTCCAGTCTAAATTTAATCATTTTTTCTAAAAGCTTTCTAAAGCATAGTAAAAGACAAATTGGTCTATAAGAGCTTACGGCATCAGAATCACTATTTGGTTTTAGCAAAAGCTTGACCAAACACGATGACCAGCTTGTTGGGCAGACTCCTTCTTTAAAGATTTGGTTATAAATACTTAACAGAAAAATCTTACCTGAATTTGGTAGATGTTTTATTAGTTTATAATTTATTTTATCTATTCCCGCCGCTGTATTTCGAGTGCTATTAAGCGCAAGATTTAACTCTTCCATAGAAAAATCCTCACACAAAGAAGGATTTTGTTCTATTTCTAGTAGGTAATTCGTTGAGCCAAATTCTATTTGAGGGGTATAAAGGTGAAAACACCCTATCGGAGCTAGTTTATTTGCCATTTTGGTCACAATTTCTGAGCTAATATGCTGGTTTGTATCCCCTTCTGATCCGCGAAAATGATTGACCATTTTCCAGGTTTTTCTCATTGATTTATCATTTTTAATTGATTCACAGTATTTATTCCAACTATCCTTCTTGGATTCTTTGAAGAACTTTTTAGCTTTTGCACAAACTCTTTTGTACTCTATAAAGCTGGCTATTGTTCCAGTTTTTTGAAATTTTTTAAACGACTCAGATCTTTGGTTTTTATGCTCAGTACACTTATTGTTCCACCAATAGATGCTATAACTGTGTTTTTGCTTCGTTTGAGATTCATCAACTGATTGATCGATAATGTTCATAAAGTAGTCATACTTCTCTTGCATATTGGAGATATTGCAATTAGAGCTGAGACATTCATCCACTTTCGCTGAAAACTTATTCCAAATGACGTTTGTACGGTAATTATCAGTGACTTTTTTTGAATTATCAAGAGTAATTGAGACAAGAATAGCGACGTGGTCGCTGATCCCTGTATTATTTAGGCATTTCCACTTCATTCCAAGACTGATATCACTGCTACATAGTGAGAGATCGACTGCACTCCCTAACGATGGGGGCGCTGCTACTCTTGTTATACAACCATCATTCAAGCAGACTATTGAATTATTATCCATGGCATCTAATAGTCTTGCACCTCTAGTATTTCTGTTGAAGCAGCCCCAAGCTAACTCGTGTGCATTGAAATCCCCTAATATTATGGAATGTCTTGGTAGCGAGGTAAACAACTTTTCAAAATCTTCTCCTGCTATATCTACATTTGGTGGTATGTACACTGATAAGATAGAGATTTCTTTTTGATTCAAATAAAATTTTACTCCAATGTTTTCTATTTTTGATATATTAAACTGTATTTCTTTTGCCAGGTACCTCTCACGAACACCAATTAGTACACCTCCACCTCTTGCTGATATTCGATCCCTTCTAAATATTTTAAATCCAGGCAGTATAAATTTCGTCTCTTCTTTGAACCAGGTCTCACATATAACATAGCAGTCGATCTCTTCTATATGATATAGGCTAATTAATTCAAGTTGTTTGTCTTTCAGGCTGCGGGCGTTCCATTGCAAGATATTAAACGATGCTTTAGAGCTTTTCATAATTAGAAAACGAAAAGTTGGCAAGAGCTTCACTGCAGCGGGACCAGAAATTATCTAACAGTGGTATCAATATTTTGTCAATAAGACTTATAACCATTTGCGGCAGTTCAAAATCTTTCAAACAGTTTAGTATAGTCTCCCTAAATAAGGAAGGTTGACCAACATTTTTAAATCCAGGTGGTGTTTGTTTATGGGGTCGTGGTATGCTTGAAGTTTGATTGCTTGTTCTGCTTGAATGAGATCTTTTTGCACCAATATCTCTAATATTAGATGCTTTCTTCTTCTGCGCTGGCTCAAGCAATGGAAAATCTTCTAAATCTAGTTTTCGTTTAGGGAACACCTTAGACTGCATCCTTGATATTGAGGGGTTTACATTATACTCTGCATGTATATCTTCCATTTGGTCACCAGGCATTTTATCACCCAACTCATATAATATTTTAGCGTATGACATATGCCGATTATTAGCTGGCCGAGTCTGTTGTCTCTCATTGATTGCTATCCTGACTGGACACGTTACGCTTCCTGTATTGTGCTGATCACCACAATTTTTACACACTGATATTAATTTCTTGCAGTTTTCTAAAGAATGAGATTCGCCACATTTAGCACAAGTTGGTGAATTGTAGCAATATTTAGCAGTGTGGTTGTACTTAAGGCAGTTTGAGCAGTGGAGAACTTTCGAAACACGCGGGTACACTGGTATCAGCAAGTTGTATACATTTACATAATTTGGAAGCACTTGACCTTCGAATGTGATTCTGGCTGAGTTAGTAGGATATAAACGGCTATTTTCATCTTTTCTCATATTGCGATGGACCTCTAAAATCTTAATATTACTCTGACCTACCAGTCTAGTGTCTTTGAAAGTTCCGAATCCATCAGACAAAATCTCATTAATATCAGATTTACTATTTAATTTGATAATTCCTTCTACTTCAACATTTGCGGCTGGTATGTATATTCTATTTTCTAGCAATATATCATCAAATAAAACGTTATTAGCATCATCCAAATTTTTAAAATCAACCCGTATTTTATGAGCATTAACTGGTTTCATATTTATAATTTTTTCTTTTGTATACTTATTAATTAAATATTTTGTGATTTTCAATGTATTAAAACTTTTTTTATTCATAGCTTGGGCAATATAAACTAAATACGGACCTTTATGTGATGAATCATATTTTCTAGCTCTGGCTTTTGGTGTTGACTCATTCAAATCAGGTGTAATATCAGTGGTAAAAGCTGGTTTTGATTTATCGTTGTCTAGAAAAACATTAGATGAGTTCATATCATCGTCTTCGTCCTCAGAAGACATCATGACGTCAAATAACCAAACACCATACACTAAGTTTTTCCGTATAAATGTTTATTCAGAAAAATGATTTTATTTTAATTTAAAATACTTGACAAAAAAGAATATTTTTTTCAACTTTTATAAAAACGACTTTTTACTACGGTAGTACGAAATCGAATGATGAAAAAAAAAAAAAAAAAAAAAAAAAAAAAAAATTAACTTATTTGTAACAGTAAAACTCATTTCTTCATTAACTAAATATACGTTTCTTATTGAAAATTGAACGTAGAATACGATGATTACACTAAACACTATTTATTCTAGATAATGGCTAAAAATTGATTTTAAAATTTTGTTTGTTTATAACAATAGGAATTTGTTAATAATTTTTATAAATAACACTTTTTTTTTAAATTGCATTTCTATTCTTTAAAATGAAATCGGCAAAAAGTGTCTATCTTTGCCAGAAGCAAAGTTATGAATCTTTGAAAACAAGTCTTCAAGCCAAAAATCACAAAATTCTCGACATTTTGAACCGCTCTATTAAAGTTAAAGTTTAATTTTAACATTTTATTTGTTTATAACAATAGGGATTTGTTAATAACTTTAGTTGAAAATATTTATTTTTAAAAAACTCTATAACTTTCAAATAAAAAAAGAAAAAGCTTTTATCTTCTATAAAACCAAAGTTATGAATTTTTGAAAATAAGTCTTCAAGCCAAAAATCACGAAATTCTCAAAATTTAAAACAGCTCTATTTTCCAAAAAAAAAAATCCTCGAACACGTATATCTTTTTTTTCGATAAAAACCCCCTAAAAACAATTTCAGCCAAATCAAAAATGGGTTGGTCATAAAGGTGTTCGGTTTATAAAAGAATTACCCATATATATAACGAAATAAGATATAACGGAATTAGGCGGCACTCTCACGGTCGCATTTTTCGACCTACAACAAAATAACTTTTTGTATATGTTTCGGCAAATAATATCTTGGACAAGTTCGTGAACTGGCCATATCCGGATACCAGTTAAGCGGTTAGAGCCTAAAAAGTCGAATAATCTAGGGCGCTATAACTTCCGTTTGAATCATAATATTTTAGTTAAATTTATAAATATTGAATATTTGAACATATTTCTATCATTGTTATCCAAATTACAACTTTGGCGTTCCAGGCTCCTGCAAAATCAGCTGTTTTAAAAATTTGCCAAATTTGTTTGTCCTTGATCTAGTGAAAATGGCCAAGGTCACATTTGAAAACTTTTTTACACAAAGATACAATATAAATCTTTCCAAAATTTAAAAAAAAATAGTTCTGGTCTAAAGTAGAGGCCCCAGGGCTGTTGAAATGAAAACAAACGCAAAAGGCGATGCTTTCATCGTGTTTCAGTTTATGTTATTTAAATTCATTTTAACTTTTAAGAATTCTTTTAAACTATAGCCTCACCAAATTCCAGCTTTCTAACCCAAAAGGTTCCATTTTTATAAGCAATTTAATGCACCTATTGTAGACAAATCTGAAGCCATATAATACCATAGGAAAATTAGCAAATTCTCTTTTGTTTTTATTTTTTTCACTAAGTAACCGTTCGAAAAAGATTAAATAAGAACAAAAAAAAACCACAACAAAGATGATTTTGAATTAAAATTGTTTGATAATGTTTGATTATAAATTATGTGTGATGGTATAATTGTAGTTGAAATTGAAATTTGTTGGATAATTCCGTTTCTACTTAGTTTTTGGATTTTAACTAATTTGATACATTGATTCTACTTGTATGCATATCTGTCTGATCAAGAAATCTACCTTTTTCTAGCGGATATACCTGTCGCTAGACTTTTTTTAATCGAACCGATTGGTATTGTAAAATAATGAAATGATATGACAATAACTTCCTTTTGATATGCCAAGTAATATACAAGAAACAAAACGAAGCTTCACGAAGTGAAATAAGTTGTTAGAAAATAAAATATTTTTATTAAATTAATAAATTTAATAATTGTTTAATTCACGAAGAAAGCTGAAAAAACAAAAATTAAAAATCGTACTTATAAAGAATACTCAATGCCTACAAATCATATAAAATAACTGAAAAACAAACATTACCTACTATTCATAAAATTTCATGCTTCCTAGTTATATTATATGCACATTTTTAAATATTAAATGATTATCAGGCATGAAAAATTATAATTTTGATATTCATTGTTTATCAATAGTAATCATTGTTTTGTTTTTTTCAAAATTTTATGCTAACGTTTTATATTCCATGACTAAGTATTCATAAAAATGAATGCCTTAGAGTCATGGATATTGCAATAATATTATAAAAAGTGGTTGTCGGGAATAAACATTTATAATTATGTTATATAAAACTTATGACTTGCAATCATAGCTTTATTTTTATCCGTGTTTGCTCTAATCTCGTCCACAATTTTTGTCAGTAAATTAAAAAAGTTTGGGTTACGTTTGTTGGGGGACCGGTATAAAGCTATTGTAAAAAAAGTAATTTCTGGAAGACAAATCTTTAAAACCATTGTATTGAAGCCATCACCGTGTAGTTCAAAATTTGGAAAGCGTGTACACGCAACACTCTCATAAATGAATGCGCATAGGCCCTGATGGAGTTTAAAAGCTGATTCAAGCCTATATCTGGAATTAAGCTATTCTATAAAGAAAAAATTTTCAGATACTTGTGTTTCTGTAAGGAATAGAATGTTTGGTTTGTCGTGCTCAAGGTGATGTTGCACGTGGTCATGGTTAGCGTTCAATCCGCAGATGTTTTGAACATGTATTTTAAAGTTTGGTTTTGGTTCATATATGTGATGTCCCTGCAAATACCGTGGACATGCCGCTTTATGGGCGGGTGGATTGCGCATATTTGCTTTACCACTTGCAGACTTAAATTCCTTGTGTTGTGCTCCCATATATGTATCAAAAGGTTTATTTTTTTTATGTTTTATTAGAGAATGGATAACTAAGCAAAAAATCTGATCATACAATAAAACATGACATATGCCAATATCTCATGATAAGATGAAGAAATAATAACAAAACAATAAGTGAAAAACAAATTGTGAGAAATGTGCAGAAAACAAAACAAAACTAATTGCCAATAATCCAGCTGATGCAGCGAACCCCAGACGCACCGCTCACCACCTCAATCGAGGCACAAAGCCCACACATAATTATGTGTTGGTCTGATTCCTCGGAAGAACCAACGAGCGGCACCACCACGGAACGCCGCCCAGCTAAGACTGGAAGTGCTGCCGTTGACTAATTAAAGTTCGTCCGCCAGCACCCTAAGATATCATCTTGGCTAATGATATCTCCTGCCATTGCCAGTGGTATGTGATATCTCGCGCTGACTCATATGTCAATGGCAGGGCTGGAGTACGCAGGGTAGTCAGACCCGTAGATCAACATTGATCAAAATCGATCCCTCCTGCGGGACGGATTCGAATCTACTCCATCTTCTTCCCTAGTCTGCGCCCGTTCTTTTGTTGGTTATCGCTGCATAGATGAGATCGGTCTTGTCTCATTTCTCTATATCCTATTCCGTGACTTAACTTGCCGCATAACATAAATCTAAATTTTTTACACTTTTTAAAGTGTCTCGTTGTTTTGGCTTCTATCATGGATTAAGCGCGTGTATTATTTTTTTCGGTGAATCTTGTTTTTGACGACATTACTACAGCTTTCTTGTTTCTGGATTCACGCATTTCGTCGGTTCATCATCCGCAAAATTGTGTAATTTCAGAATTTTTTATTTTTGCATAGTAAAACCGAACGTCATTAAAAAAACCACGATGAGTTTAAATATAAAACAAATATATTAGTTACATAAATTCATACCGTAATTTAAACTGAGAGGAAACCGTTTTAACAGTATTACTTATCAAAAAAATATTTTTTTTTATCAATGAATTGTTAAAAATATTATATATAAACGAATAACAAAAACACTTAAGTTAATACTCTTGAATTGTTATGACCACTATTATTTTCAAATAAGATTCAGTGCTATATCATACATTCATAAAATAATAATGTTTGCATACTTTGTAACAAATAACGATTAGAAAAATGTATGCTAATGAAAATAAAAATTGATACTAGTTGACTATTCGTGATATTAATTATCAAATTATCAAATGCAAATTGTTTTTAATGTTATTTGTATTTTAATAATCAACCTTTTTTAACACTAAGAGTAAACAGCTCAAGTCCAAAGTATGTTAAATCAGTTACCCCGAGATTTTCGTAAATACATGATGAACAATAAATAATAATACCTTGTTTTCTATTTATAGGAAAATGTCAGGTGATGCTGAAACAGAATGGCTAGAGAAACTACTAATAGATGTACAACTAGAGCAATTTTTGACAAAAATTAAAGATGATCTGCAGGTTACTAGACTGGCACATTTTGATTATGTGCATGCTGATGACTTAGAAAAGATTGGATTGGGAAAACCAGCAATTCGCCGCTTACTTGAAGCGGTGAAAAAGAAAAAAGCGGCACAGTGGAAAAAATATATACTATCGAAACTAATTGGCGGTGGTAAGCAACAACCCATAAAAAAAAATACGGCTACGCCAACTTCAAAGCAAAAAGATACAAGCTTAACTTGTTTAATACATGAAAAGGACGTTGTCTTAGGAACAAAACTGGGCGACGGTTCGTTTGGTGTGGTTCGCCGTGGAGAATGGACTTTATCTCAGGGTAGGATTGTCCCTGTCGCTGTTAAAGTTTTGAAAGCGGACAATCTAACTCAACCTGGTATAATAGAAGATTTTTTCAAAGAAGTCCAAGCGATGCATGCTCTTGATCATCCGAATTTAGTACGATTACATGGCGTGGTGTTGTCGCAACCGATGATGATGATAACTGAATTAGCAGAGAAAGGTTCTATTTTGGATATTTTAAGAAGAGAATGTAAACACACACCGTTGCCTATGATTTGGAATTGGTCGGTGCAAGTGGCAACGGGAATGGCATATCTAGAATCAAAACGATTTCTTCATCGTGATCTTGCATGTCGTAATGTTTTACTTGCTACTGGAAATAAAATTAAAATAGGTGATTTTGGACTGATGAGAGCATTACCGAGTCAAGAAGATTGTTATGTAATGACGGAACATAAAAAAGTACCGTTTCCATGGTGTGCACCAGAATCTTTACGTTATCGGCAGTTTAGTCATGCATCCGATACATGGATGTTTGGTATAACACTTTGGGAATTATTAACATTTGGTGAAGATCCGTGGATGGGATTGAATGGATCTCAAATATTAAGAAAAATTGATCGCGATGGTGAGAGATTAAGTTTTCCAGACGCTTGTGCGCCGGATGTCTATCAGCTTATGTTACAGTGTTGGGATAAAACACCAAGTGAAAGACCAACATTCGCTGCTATTAAGTAAAGAATTTTGATTTTGTTTTATCGAAACCAAAATGAGTATACTATACATTTATTATAGGGAATTTTTATCTGGCGTGCCACCCCAAATAGTTAAGGCAGTCTGTTCGTTTGCTGAACCCAATCGCTTAGCAATCGAAAAAGAAGATACCATTGCAGTTATAGATGGAAGGCCGGAGTTGAATTTTATAAAAGGACAAAATCAAAGAACATTTCAAATAGGCACTTTTCCAAGGTAATAGAAATAGTTTATGTGATGTCCAGATATAATATATAGTAGAATAATGAGTAAAAAAGTAAAATAATACATGGAGTAAAGAAAAATTGCGGCAGCTAATTATTTGGTAGGCTCAATTAACATAGATTTTGTTCATTTCAGGTTCATCATAGATATAAGCAATTTAAAAAAATCAGAAGAGATAAGCCGTCCACTGAATGATTCATTTCGTCATACAGGTCATGGGTCACCATTTGGTAAGTTTTGGGGAAGTCCAAAATATTTAGATCCAGCATATTTATCTGGTGTTAAATCAGTTGAAGGAGTTGAAATGAGATCGAAACCCATTAATCAGTCTCCATCAAAATTAGAAGATCGTCGGAAAAAATGTGTCTCTGAGCAATATGTAAAAGAACGAAAAAGTAATGCCAACAAACAGTTTTCATACAATAAACTTGTAAACGAACAAATCCAAAAAGGGTCAATTAAAAATACAAAACCAAATCGACCACCTCAACCACAACTCAAAAATAACGATGAAGGTATGCTTATTGATTTATCACCAACTGACGAAATGATGTCTGTAAATCGACAACTACCAATGCCACAAGCGCCACTAGAAAAAAATATTGGTTGTATTTTAGATGAGCCTATTGATGTGCCAACTGTAAGTTCTTGGTTAGATGCCGAAATAGAATGTCAAACAGAAAAAAAACCCGAACCGCCACCATATAAAAATCCTCCAACGTACTCTAACACAATAGAATATAATAGAAGTATTAGTAATTTCCCAATTTATCAATCAACAAAATATACTCAAAATTATACTAACGAACAGTTTAATCCAACTCTCATTTTAAATCCAGTTATGGGTTACGCAGATAATTTAAGGGAAACTGTAACACCCAACTATTCTTCTCAAAATATATATGGGACACCGTCTATGATAACAAACCATTTAAGTGGGTTGAATTCAAATTTATACTCAATGCCTGAGAATAAAAACAAAATGAATACAATATCATCACGATATTCATCGACTTCAAATGAAGAATCTATCAATAATATTAATGTTAATTTAAATCATATTGAACCATCATCCTCAGTTTCAAATTCGGTAAATTTAACATTAAATCAACTGACAATAGATGAAAATATTGAAGCAAATTCGCCTTTGAAACTGCATCGGTCTTTGTTAGCTGACCTGGAAAAGGATATTTATACAAATGAAAAAGAGAATAAAAACTTAAACTCAACCAGAGATAAATATGGCAATAATTCTCAAAGCCATTCAAATACGCTTGATAAAAGCTTTTCAAGTATTGACAAAACTTTAAATACAATAAATACATTTTCTTCGACAGCGTCAACTGCGAACCCATTGTTAAACTCTCCACGTTCTAGTAAAAATAATAATCAATTAACCAAATCAATTAACCAGGCAATGTATTCGAATACGCGCGTTTCTAGTGATTACGTCAATTCAAGCAATATTAATAATTTATATACGAGCAGCTTAGAAAATCTGTCTAGTTCCACTAATACTCAAACTTTGAATTCAATGGTATCACCAAATAAAACTACAAGTTTATATAATTATAGCAATTCAAATTCAATTTTCAATCAAAAGTGTTATGATAAATTTGTTGCTCCAACATTAACAAATGTCTCTCAACCAAATGAAAATCAAACGGCTAAAAGCCATAATTTTGTTGCCATTTCTAATCGTCCCATTACAACGCAAGCTACACAAAACACATCAAACAATGTTTATATGAGTGCTGGAGATATCTATAGCAGAGTTATATACGATGCGGTTGATCAATTGAATGCCACGCAAAATAAATATGGTTCGTTGCCCTACAATGCAACACTCCCTTACACAACACCTTATAATACAACACAGCCTGTCATATATGATGAAGTTGCTGAATTACGACCACATAGACCTGCCCCACAAGCGCCACCAGTTCAAACATTATCAGCACAACAAATTCAACGAAGATTGGAAAAACCACAACTTTATCAACAAATGTACAATAATTCAATTTCAAATGTGATAGATGAATCTCAAAAAATAGCAGAATTTATGCAAGAGGTAGGAGATGATTCTACAGAAGAAGAAGCCAGAAAATTTTTATCAATCTCAAATTGGGATTCCTCAATTGCAGCTCGTCATTGTAAAGTAGAAAAATTAGTAAGGTGAGCAGATGTTTCTTTTAATATGTTTTACTATTTAAAGACAAGAGATTTATAATGTGTCACTGTTTCGACATTAGTCGGTAAATTTAAAAAAACTGTTGGTAACGGCGATTCATAGAGCAGATCTACCACCATTTCTAAAAATTAAGCAGCTTATTTTCAATAAATAAATACTGCAATTGATAGATAACTAACTGTTATCATAGATTTTCCGAAATTATTGAAATTTCAAGTCGCAAAATTAAACGATTCTTTAAGTAGCGGAGCTTTTTAAATTTAATATTTTTTAAATCTTACATAATTTCCAGACTTGGATTGGCTCCACGACAAAAGTGCGAAGAAGTTCTTCTTAAAAGTGGATGGAGTATCCATGTGGCTGCTTCTCTATTATTAGAATCTGCTTAGTTTTTAAGATAATTTATGAGTAAACAAACGTATGTAAATAGTATATATAGATATGAACTCTGTATTCGAGCGAAAAAATTAGTATTATTAGAAGACAATGAACATGATTGGATTTAGTATTTATGTAAAGAAAATATAACCTACCATATTTAAACAGAATAGAAATTTGAATCTTTATAAAAGGAAACATTATTTATACTTAAAATTTTCCACTCAATATCACTTATTTTATTTTTTATGAAATCTATAATCTATATTATTTTTTTATAATTTTCTCACAATGAAACGATTTATGATTTAATTGTTTGGCAATTTTTAGCATGCTTGCATGTTATAAACAAAATTAAAAATCAATAAGAGCATAAGTAAAATATATTTATACGTAAGAAAAACATAAAATTATTTATTTGGGCTTTTTGAGATCAATTAAACTCAAGTAAGTACAGAAGTAATTGGATTTTTTTCAATTCAAAGGTTTGATTTGAAGTTTTTCAGAAAAAAACTCCACTTCACATTTTTCGTGTTTCGGATGAATTCGAACCTTCCTCGTCAGTGCCCGGCTCGAATCCTTGGGCAGACACGCTATACTATCGACTACGCCGTTGAGGCGATGACAATTTCGAAGTTGAAACTTTTTCATCACTTATTTATGTTTACTTAAGTTGAGTTTTTCACTGTCATTAGACTCCATATTATGGAAATGTTTTTTTAACGACTGTCATAGGAAGTATAATGTTTTCTATCTATCAGTTTAAAAC
Organism: Diogma glabrata; assembly: GCA_963693315.1. NCBI lineage: Eukaryota > Metazoa > Arthropoda > Insecta > Diptera > Cylindrotomidae > Diogma > Diogma glabrata. The sequence goes on from OY856187.1 coordinate 117,458,310, forward strand.
AGAAAGTTGGCTTTTGCTGTTTAGCGAGCATTTTTTATTTTTTCTGCTCTTATTCGGAAAGTAAAAACACAAGTAAAACCAAATATATAATGGACAAACACATAATATTAAAATTTATTAATTTTTTCTCCCCAAAACACTTCTGATTTTTTGGCTATAGAACCCGAGGGCTTCTTTTTTAAAATAGGCATAAATCTTTTATATTTACTAATATCCAAATTTTCTTTAACGATGAATGTTGATTTTAACATTGAATAATTTACCACATTGTTGAAGACTTTTTTGTCTGCGATAGTTTACCAAAATATACTAAAAACACATCTTCAGAATAAAAGTTTCCTGTATTTTTGTTCTTACACCAATTGATAAATAATAGGTAAGCTTTTTCATACCGGACTTTAGATTTTTCAGGCAACAGATGTAAAGTTAAATTGTTGGCTGCTTCTTTTATATGAGGTGAAGTGCTAATTATATCACTTTCATCACTACTGCTCATTTTAAATTATTTTTATTTAAAAATAGATAGAAACTGTATAAATTTTAAATTTATTAAGTTAAAATTTTAACTTGACGTCCGATACGTTTTTTAAACAACAAATAAATGCCTCCTTGGCAACTTTGATCGCATTTGTCGGCAGTCGTTAAAAAATAGTATGTACACTTTGAGCAGAAATTAACATTGCTGCTCTGACATGATTGTTGGTTTCGGCTACGCCTCAGCCAGCAATTTTCATGCACGCGCAGCAATGTAGTACTTTCTGCTCTTAATATACAATCTACTATCACATTATATGACATTTTTTGCATTAAAATTATTTGTTTTTGATTGATATATTGATTACCGCAGTTTGTCTTTTATAACTGACAACGAACAATTGAAAAGTGAATAAGTGAAGTGAAAATACTGTATGGTAAAAAATGGTGATAAAATGAAAATAAATTTCAAGATCTTGACAACCTGGTGTATAACCCGTCTCTTTGCAGAATTGCAAAGTTGAATCTGAATTCTGAATACCAATTTAAAATGGAATTTGAATCCTTACTTAAGATTTAAGAATGAAAAAAAATCTGATTGGAATAAATGTTTTATATTTAAATTGAACTAATTTTTATTAATACAATGCTAGTAATTTATTGATATCAGTATTTAAATAAGAATTAGTCCAATCACTTTCTGTATTATCTAAATAATTATCAAAATCGTGAAGATCCTTCATTGCACCTCGTTTTAGCAAAGCCGATGTAGCATCCAGCGTTGCGTTAGATTGCGTCAAAATAAAGTTTGCCTTTGTCCAATGACTATCAACAGATTGCCATAATTTTATTGCCGGTTTATCCATGTTAAACGAAATTAACCTGTTATCAATCTATGTATAATAAAATAGAATTAATTTCACTAAAACTATCGCCAAACTACCTACCGATACTAACAATAGCAAAACATGCCGAATTGAAATTTTCTGCAATTTTGTCGGCAATTTTCCCACCTGGTGCTTTTTCAATAGAATTATCATTAAAATTTTCTGCTCCAGCATAGTACCCAACAATTTGAAGATCTGAATCATTGGCCATTGTTTCGATCTAAAAGTGTATAACCCAATTATTGTATGAATCTTAAACAGAATTATTTGTTTGTTTTACTTGAACAAGAGCAATTTCTGCCATTGGAGTGACATGGAGGCATTGATGAAATAAGGGAATAGCATCTACTACAGTTATATTTTTCTCACGCGAAGCTAAAAGAATACCATTTATCGCACAATGAGGATATTTAGCTGCATGAAAAATCATTTTAACATATGCACGAGAAGAAATTGTAACTTCACCCATTTTTTAATATATTATAAAACTTATTGAAACTAATTTTTGTTCTATTTAATTAAAATTAATCTGCTAAATTATTTTAACTTATCATTAATATAAATATTTGTCAGCTTTCTTCGTTATCGAAATTTCTGTTTTGTAAATGCCAGCGTCACACAGCGGGGAACATTTATACTAACAACTTCGAAATTCGATTGTCAAATAATTAAAAAACATAATAAAACGTAAAACTATGGCACAAACTACAGCGCAGATTTGGTCCTCTCAAGATGTTTTGGAATTAATTAAAAGTGTTCGGCATTCGCCTTTTTTATACAACAGTAAGAGTCCTAAATATAACGATGCCCAAACAATTGAAAATAAATGGAATATAATATCGCAGTATATTGGTGGAAAATCAGGTATATAAAATGGTTATTCTTTGTTGCAGGCTGTAATAAAAATTATTATTTTTAGCTATTGACTGTCGTACTAAATGGGATCAACTAACATCGCAACTAAAACGAATTGAACAAAGTAGACAAGAGACAAATTCAACTCCTAATTGGATTTACTATAAATCATTGGCATTCTTAATTCCATATCTTGAAATATCTAAAAAGTACTTGTTTCTAATAAAAGTGAGTTCCTTTATAATATTTGTTTTATTTCAGAAGACCATATTCACCAGATGTAACTGGACCATCATCGCTGAATGGAGTTGAACCAAAAACTAATCACTTAGACGTCCCAATAAAGGTTGCGGCTATTTCTACTTTTGTTGCATCAACACCCTTTGTGTCCGTTCGCAATAATCAAAATCCGACGGTCAATAAAAATTTAAGCGAATTTGATTTCCCAATAGACGAGCCAACACAATTCTTGACTCCGTCATCGCATCCGAATAACAACGAGGAGCAGGAACCAAGAGCTTCATCGCCTATTATGGTTGATCAAAACGAATTAAATAACCACACAAGTACTGATATTTTAATTAATCATGCATCGGGATCGAACGATTATTTTTTCAAAATGATTTCTACAGAAATGAATAAATTATCGAATCAGGAGCAAAGCAAATTTCGAATTTTTGTTTTGAATAAATTACATGAAATGCTTTACTCTAACAATTGAATAAACCTCGTTGCAAGTAATTTGTTTGAATTGTTTATTTTTAAGTTGAATAGAATTGTATTTGTTTTTATATAAATATTGTTACGTTTTTTCAAACTTCCTTCGAATTGGTCTAACTCACAATTCGATAAACGCAATTCCCAAATCACTCTGGATTCGATCACTGATTAGTGATCGTGATTACTGATTAGTAAGCAAACACACCAGGTTTTATTAAGTATTCAACACCTTAATTGTTCCACAACAACAGGAAAACAAAACAGCAAACAATATTTCTAAATTCTAACTAGAATATTCTTTAACAGCTTCAGAAACTCCAAGGGTTGATTGTAGAAATTTCCAGTAACACAACGTTCAAAATAATACACAAAATATTTCTATTCAATAACACTTAAAACTTTATTCACAAAAACTAATTCAAATATGTATCACTTTTATAATTTTAACTTTACCGTCACACGTTTAAAATAAAACTAATTCCTAATCTACAAGAGGTAATCGCTTTTATGCTTTTCTAGAAAATTCGAGGTCACTTTTGAGAAATCTTGAGAAAATATTAAAATATTCGATTATTTTACGTTACGTTGATTTGATTCATAAAATCATTTATTTTATGTTGACCTTAATTCTAAGAATATGTACAACAACAACACTATTCGTTTCATTCATTTGTTGTTGCGTTACGTTGTGATTTGATTTTACTGGAAGAAACTGTAATAGTCTAGATTTTTCTGTAATAACAATATTATTCCAATTTTTTCTTTGGGGTTTATATTTTATTGAGAAGTTGAAGCTTCAAGATATCGTCTTAACAGGAAATAATTTAAAATTCCAGAATAAACAAAGTTTTCTCCTAATACGGAACATAGTAATCCTTTATTTGTCCTTCATTGTTTCAATCGTTATTTCAATATCGTCAAAAACTTTACGCCTTTTGAAGCCAAAAAAAGACGGCAGTCTTGAGGACTGTCGGCAGAAGTGAAAACTGAAATAGCTGTGGTTTTATCGTCTAACTAAATACAACAAAATCTTTACTTACTTTACCACATTGTTATTAACCGAGAAAAACATCAAATTCAATAACAAAGAAAAAACCAAAATATAAATCAAGAGAACGACAGTAAAATTATTTATAATATATTATCATTAATTTCAACAATACTTGGTTATTCGTTGTTGTTGTTGTAGCGACGCGTGGAGGTGCTATTCTTCCGGCTTCAAGTCCAGGTTCAGGAACTCTGCTACTGCCCTTGGGCGGTACCACAGATCTTCCTTCGTCAGGTCGGTTGGTTTCTTAACTGGATCTTAACTGCGGATCTTAACTGCGCTAGAATGGTTCTAATGCTGCGTGGCAGTTTTACCTCTTCAGCAGCGACTTGTGGTGGTTTGCCATTAAGAACTCGATTTGGGGCGTAGTTCTTTATTGTGTCTTCAACGGTTTTTGTATGTATCTTTTTCAACCCCCTCCTGTACGTAGGCTCGTCGATGTTATTTATGTCTTCATTGTTTTTGACATCTTGTAGAAAGCATTTCGCCGTCCTTCTTATGTCTCTAGGTGGTGTTGTCATGGATAAGGTGTCATTGCAGGGATGTTGCTCTCTATGACAGGACCAAAGATATTGTTTGGTAAGCATTTCGTTGTGTTCACGGACCGGCAATATGTTACATTCTTCGTGCAAGTGATCTCGGTGGGCCATCAGGTGACATCCGGTTGCTGTTCCTTATTTGGTACAGCAACCGGATGTCAGGTTGGTTATTCGTACTATCAATTGCGTTTCATTTTCTTTAAAAGATAAGAAAAAATAAAAAGTATAAAGAAAAACAAACAAATCAAATATGACAAACACATTTTTTTTTATTTTACTTAAAAATATAACAAAATCTTCACTTACTATACCACACTTAAACCGAATAATAAAATCAAATTCAATAACAAAGAAAAAAAAAACAAATCATAAATCAAGAAAGAGAATAAGGAAATAATAAATGATTACAATTTATCTCACTCTCTTTTAATATTTATTTTATATTTAATATTTATTTAGCGTGACGATATGACTCGAATATATAAATTTTTCTCCATACAAAATCGCACAACGTGCCTGAAGACAGAGCCGTCTTAAACCTTTCGTAGCCCTGGTTAAACATTCCAATTCAAACCTATTGAATCCTATTAAATCCAATATAATTTCAATAGGATTAAATCGGATTGAATTGGTTTAATAGGAAGACTTCGATCTACCAATTAAAATTCAATCGGAATGAATGGGATTTAACAGGAAAAGAGGTTCTGTAGGATTCTAAAGGAAATTTCCAATTGAGTTTCAATCGGAAATTAAGAGATTCAATAGGAAAAAGGAACTTAGAAAAAAATTAAACAATCTTATAAATTTAACAGGATTTAATTCGAAAAGATTTAATAGGAATGAATAGGATTAATCGGAATTCTGCAATGGAAATTTCCAATTAATTCCTATTTATATACATTTCCTATAGATTCCAGTTGAAAAATAAAATAGAGATATTTAACAGGAATGAATAGGATTGTATTGGAAATAGATTTTTTGAATAGGAATTAATTGAAAATTCCCAATGCAGAATTCCGATTAATCCAATTAATTTTTTTCAATTGGTTTGAATTGGAATGTTTAACCAGGGAGGCCTTAGGCACATTACAATATATATTATGAAAACGAAATTAGTACAGAATTATTTGGATCACAGTTTAATTTGGATTTTCAATTGTCTTGGAATAGTTGATTGCGCATAGCACCGTTATATTTAAGTTTGCATAATTTGTGTTATTTTATGAATATGGGTCATTCCTTTACAAACCGAACACCTTTCTGGCCAACACTTTTTGGATTTGGCTGAAATTTTTTTAGGGGTTTTATATTGAAAAAAAAGATAAACGTATTCCAGTTTTTTTTATTATTGGAAATTAGTCTTTTAAGTCTCCAGAATTTCGTAATTTTTTACTTGAAGACTTATTTTCAAAAATTCATGACTTCGGCTCTATTAAAGATAGAAACTTCTGTTTCAATTTGTTTTAAAGTAAAAGGATGCTAATTCAAAAAAAAATAAAATCTATAAAAATTGTTAACAAATTTCTATTGTTAACGAGCAAATAAAATGTTAAAATCGATTTTTAGTAATTGTCCCACCCACGTAATGAGTTTTTAGTGTGACCGTCGTATTCTACGTTCAATTTTCTACAAAATCCGTAGTTTTTATTAATGGAGAAATGATTTTTACTGTTTGAAATAAAATAACTTTTGAGCGCGGGACGACAAGAAACTCCATAAATGGGCCATTCTTTTGCATACCGAACAGATTAGGACAAAATCTGACCAAAATATTTTTGATTTAGCTGAAAATTTGTTTACGGGTTCTCTGGGTTCTCGGTTAAAAGATATACGTGTTAAAAAAATAGAGCGGATCTAAATTTCGATAATTTCGTGGTTTTTGGCTTCAAGACTTATTTTCAAAGATTCATAACTTCGGTTCTGGGAAAGATAGAAACTGTTTTTCTGTTTTATTTGAACTTTTAAAAGAAATTGTTATCTTTAAAGATTAATTACAAATTAGATTTTCCTACCGCGGGACGACAAAAATTTTTTTCTAGTCCCGCGCTCGATAAATTAATTTATTTCACAGTAAAAATCATTTCTCCATTAATTAAAAGACGTTTTTTATAGAAAATGAAACGTAGAATACGTTTTTAGTGGACAATAACTAAAAATTGACTTTAACATTTTATTTGTTTATGACAATAGGAATTTGATAATAATTTTTATTGGAATTATTTTTTTTAAAAGCATCTTTTAGCTTGAAAATAAAATAAAACGGAAGTTTCTGTCTTTAATAGAACCGAAGTTATGAATTATTGAAAATAAGTCTTCAAGTCAGAAATCGCGAAATTCTCAAAATTTAAAACCGTTCTTATTTCCAAAAAAAGAAAGAAAAAATCCAGGAACAGGTATATCTTTTTTTTCGATATAGAACCCCTAAAAATACATATTTTCAGCTAAATCAAAAATGTGTTGGTCAGATTTTGTCCAAATCTATTCGGTGTGTGATGACCCATTTATAGAATTTTTTGTCGTCCCACACGATAAATTAATTTATTTCACAGTAAAAATCATTTCTCCGTTAATTAAAAATACGTTTTTTATAGAAAATTAAACATTGAATACGATGGTCATGCTAAAACTCATTTGGACAGTGGGGAAGGGGGGTGCAATTACTAAAAATCGATTTTAACATTTGATTTGTTTATAAGAACAGGAATTTGTTAATAATTTTTATTGAATTTATATTTTTTTAAAAATAGCATCTTCTAACTTTGAAATAAAACAAAACAGAAGTTTCTATCTTTAATAGAACCAAAGTTATTAATTTTTAAAAACAAGTCTTCAAGCCAAAGATCACAAAATTCTTGAAATTTAGAACCGCTCTATTTCCAAAAAAAACTCCTCGAACACGTATATCTTTTTTTTCGGTATAAAACCCCTAAAAAAAGATTTCAGCCAAATCAAAAATGGGTCGGTCAGATTTTGTCCAAATCTGTTAGATTTGTAAAAGAATGCCCCTTATGAATAACTACTATATGCATTATTCAAACAGATCTCAGCGTGCGAATTTTCAATCTTTCATCATTCAAGGTTTAATTACTTCGGTCTGAAAGACCTAAATATTACATTTATGAGCCAAAAGTGAAATTCTTGCCCCCACTTTTTTGGCATTTCTCGACGTTTTAGGTCCTTCTGATTCTAAAAAAGCAAAAAAAAATGTATGTCTGTCTGCCGGCCGTCCGTCCGTCGGTCCGTCCGGCCGTCATTACCTACGCTGCAGGGAAAACCGCTGGAGGGATTTATTAAATTTTTTTTTTCTAAAAATAGGTATAGTCAAGGGACAGGTCCGAAAGGACGCTGTGTTCGATAACTGTACCGGAAGTGTGTCAAAAATCATTAAGTGTGTCAAAAACAGCAAATTTTCATATTTTTGGCTTAAAAAACGTTCATTTTAAGTGATTACGAGTAGGAACATTGAATTTGGAGAAATCTTGATGGTAGGGATTGGTATGTGAGATCAAAATCTAGATTATTGCATTATAAGTTTGTCAAAAAAGTGTTGTCAAGTATGTTAATTTTTATTTCTTTTTTTACCCAATATTTTGGAAAAAAATTAAATTGATCATTTGTTTGAATTTTATTATTACTACTGAGAATTATGGGATTATAAGTTTGTCAAATATGTCAAAAGAAAGATTTTTATTTACTTTTTTACCCAATTTTTTGAAAAAAGTAAAATTAATAGTTTGTATGACATGAAATTTTATTATTATTATAGAGAATTATGGCATTTTAAGTTTGTCAAAAAAAATAATGTCAAGTGTGTCATAAAATGATTTCATTTATTTTTTTAGCCAATTTTTTGGAAAAAAAATGTAGTTGTTTTTATAACGTAAATGTAATTGAAAATGAAATTGGACATGGAAATTTTTGAATTTGTTATATAGTTTGTTATAGTTTTTGAAATATTTTTGGTATTTTGAAAAAAGTTTGTATTTTTGATTTTGTAATAATTTTTGCAATATTTTTAGAATTTTGGAAAAAGTTTTAATTTCTTCCAAAATTTTTTTTAAAATCAAGTATTTAAACTTTTTTAAATTCCAATAATATTCCCAAAATTCTTAAAAATTCAATCTTTTTCCAAATTTCAAAAATATTGCAAAAATTATTACAAAATCAAAAATTGAAAATTTTTTCAAAATTCCAAAAATTATAACAAAATCAAAAATTAAAAATTTTTCAAAATTCTAAAAATATTCAAAAAAATTCTTACAAAATCAAAAATTAAAACTTTTTCCAAAATTCTAAAAATATTGCAAAAATTATTACAAAATCAAAAATACAAATTTTTTTCAAAATTCCAAAAATATTTCAAAAACTATAACAAATTCAAAAATTTCCATGTCCAATTTCATTTTCAATTACATTTACGTCATAAAAACAGCTAAATTTTTTTATTCCAAAAAATTGGCTAAAAAAATAAATGAAATCATTTTTTGACACACTTGACATTATTTTTTTGACAAACTTATAATGCCATGATTCTTTATAATAATAATAAAATTTCATGTCATACAAACTATTAATTTTATTTTTTTCTAAAAAAAATTGGGTAAAAAGTAAATAAAAACCTTTCTTTTGACACACTTGACAACATTTTTTTGACAAACTTATAATGGCATAATTCTCAATAATAATAATAAAATTTCATTTCAAACAAACAATTAATTTTTTTTTTCCGAAAAATTAGCTAAAAAAATAAATAAAAATCTTTCTCTTGACACACTTCACAACATTTTTTTGACAAACTTATAATGCCATAATTCTCAATAATAATAAAAAAATTTCATTTCAAACAAATGATTAGTTATTTTTTTTTTCAAAAATTGGGTAAAAAAAGAAATAAAAATCTTTCTTTTGACACACTTGACAACATTTTTTTGAGAAACTTATTATGCAATAATCTAATTTTTGATCTCACATACCAATCCCTACCATCAAGATTTCTCCAAATTTAATGATCCTACTCGTAATCACTTAAAATGAACGTTTTTTAAGCCAAAAATATGAAAATTTGCTGTTTTTGACACACTTAATGATTTTTTTGACACACTTCCGGAACAGTTATCGAACACAGCGTCCTTTCGGAGCTGTCCCTTGACTATACCTATTTTTAGAAAAAAAAATTTTGAAATCCCTCCAGCGGTTTTCCCTGCAGCGTAAGTAATGACGGCCGGACGGACAGACGGACGGCCGGCAGACAAACATACATTTTTTTTTTGCTTTTTTAGAATCAGTAGGTCCTAAAACGTCGAGAAATGCCAAAAAAAGTCGGGGTAAGAATTTCACTTTTGGCTCATGAATGTAATACTTAGGTCTTTCAGACCGAAGTAACTTTACAACTGCATATACTCATATATAGGTGTTTTATACACCGAAAAAAAAACGTTGGTAGAATCAACTACAAAGCTTGTTTGATTTTGCGTCTAATACGAACGTGGTTATTTTAACCAATGTAGCATTGTCAATTTATTTTAAAAAACGTAACAATTTTCATTATTTAAATCAACCACGGCGTGATCAATTTTTCTTGTTCATATTTTTCAGTTCAGTTTGTTCATGTTTTTATTTGAAAATTATTGTGTTTGTTAAAATAAAAAACTAGGAGAAAAGAAACTAATAAACAAAATAAAGAAAAGTAATAAACAAAAGAATAGAAAAATAAAAAGTTTTTATATATTTTAACATGGCTGGTTTTATTTAACATTTTACTTTAGGAAATAATTTAGATGTGTTTAATTGATTTAAATAATTTTCATATTATTTGCATATAAAATTATGTGCGAAAGAAATTTTTCAGTTAATGTTATAACAAAAATATCGTTAATGAAACAGGCCATTTCTATAATTAATTTTGGTGATTTAAAAAAATTATTATATATTTTTTATTTGTCTTGTTTCATGTCCATTTATCGATATTTTAATTTAATGTTTCATAATAATGAGAAAATTATGGAAAATTAGTATAATTTTCTACACATAATTCAAATATTTAAATTTTTTGATTTCTGAATTTTGGTCTTTTAAATTGTATCATTAAAAATATGGCGAAAAAATGGACGCATCCTTTACAAACAAAATCACACTCATACATTTCCTATTTAGAACGTAAATATACGAACGCTAGCTTTATGCATAAAAATGTTTGTCGGGATTGATGCGAAATACATACTTCTAATATAAAAAATTTCAAATATTATATTTACGAAAAAAACGAACCCATACAAACATCGATAGTAGCAAAAACAAAACAAAGATGTACCAAACCAAGAGATTTAATACGGCGTATTGCTTAATTCTATCACAAACGTATTCAATATCACTATTTTTAGTCCAATTTTTAATTTACAACGTTTGTAGTCAATTGAAAATTAAATCATAGTTGACTCAACTAGAAACATGATTAAATCAAATATGTTTGTGATACTTATAAAAAAATATATCAACAACGATTAAATTGTTAATTTAAATACGGAGCGTTGGTTGATTCAATCACAAACGTATTTAGTTCCCCAATTTTCACTTAATTTTCGATTAACAATGCAACATGTTTGAATCAACCAAGATTTTTTCTTTCGGTGTGGTAACTGATGTGATTAGATAATGGTCAGAATTTCCAATACTACCCTTATCGACATCGACACTCGCAATATCTGGCATATATGTGAAATAGAGGTCTAGGAGAAATCTTTTATCACCGCCATTACGAGGAGTGAAAGTTGGGCTTTTTACAATCTGCGTCAGGTCGTGCGATGCGGCAAATATATTCTCAATATATAGCTCAATAACATTGTACCTGATAATCGAATAAAACTTGGTACATAAGCATTTAGTACGGTTAACAACAGTTCTGCATCCCAACTTCTGGTTTGTCACTTCCGGTTAAAATTTTTTTTTACTTTTTCTCGTACAACATAATTTATGTATGGTGGGGTACTACAGCTTTCTTTAATGTTTTTATAATTAGAACTACGCGAAATCTATGACATTGGTTAGCTTTTAATTAAAGTATTTGATGAATATTAGCTCACTATAATGTATCCAGAACACTATGTTTCCAGAGCTGTGGTGAAGGCAGCCTTTAAAAGTAGTTCTACATATATTTGCGTCGTATAGTTTTATAAATTTATTAAAGTTAGTAATTCCCCGATTTATCGGTTCGTTATTGCCATAATCATTTCTATGTTTTAATTCATTCAGATAACTAGAGTGCCTTGTTTGTCTTATATTGTCATTTTTTTACCTTATCATTAAAATATGAGACGTTTATATTGTTGTGTAAAATATCGTATATAAAACTAGCTGATAACATATCACAGAGAGTTCATATTAAGAATTTTTAGCCTCAATGTAGTGCGGCAAATTGGTAAAATCGCGTGGATCGTAAACGTGTCTAAGAGCACACAGTAAAAGCTACTTTTGAACAGATTCAATAGAAGAGCATTGAATTTTTTGAAATCGTGCCCAATTGACTGCTCCGTACTCAAGAATGGTTTGTACTAATGAACAGTAAAGTGATTTAGTTACCATAAAATTATCAAATTCCGTTGCTCTTTTTATAAAACTTAATATTTTTTGCGCTTTCGCTATAGATGGGTCATTGTGTTCTTTAAAAGATAGCTGGGAATCTAGACCTACAACAAGATCACGCACTGTAAATACTCGAGTTAGCGTTCTTTCATTTAGAGAATATGTGTAGTATTCGGGATCTTTCTTACGATGAAAGGATATCACTGAACATTTCCTCATGATAATTAAAGAATGAAGCTAGCTACATTTTAAAGCAAATTGTTCTGCTATGAAAAAATAATAATAAAATATATGATCGGTGTCCAATGTCCATATTAGCAAATCTGTATGATCGGCAGTTGCACTTGAGGAATGACGTGATCGATTTGATTTTTCGTGCTGTGGTCATTCGGTTTATACGCTGCTTTGTGAATTCTCTTGTGAGGAATAAATTGTTAGAGACTAAACTTTACATTATAAATTTATTTTACATAACTAAATTTTAAATTATATAGTCAGCTTCGTTTCGAGAGATCCTTTATTGTTACTGGTAAGCTGCAAGCTGTTTGTACCGATATGCGTTTAAAGTTCTGAACTTTCACCAATTTGAGCTTTGAAGTCACCTACCACGATTTTTATATCGTGCCGACTGCAGTGAGATGTTGTTGATGACACAGCAGTTGACATTGACAGCCGTTACATTAAATTTTTGTGTGCGGATTCTTAAAGCGTTTTCGATTCTACAAAAAAATGTGACTTTTTGCACTTTTTTTCAGATAACATTTTTTATGTTCGATTCTCAAATAAAATGTTGACCTCAAATTGCGTTTTCTTTTCTCGATTTGGATGTATAGCTAGTCATTTGCGCTATGTAAATAGTTAATTAGGTATCTTGACATATCTACAAGAAGATCCAAATTATAGCTTGTCATTCGCGCTATATTTATAATGAAGAATCTTGTATCAAGATGATTTAAATGAAAACTTTTCTTTGTGTGGTAACATAGGCACATTCATATATTCTATATAATTTAAACATCTTATTTTAATAATAACTTAGAGTTGAACTTGACCTTTATAATAAGGTCAATCAGGTCATATTATTAATTTGATAATGACAGTCCTAATCCATATCAAAAGATTTCTTTGTTTGAATTTTACAAATAAAGTTAATATGTAGTTAATATATTCAACAGCTTCTACATACTAGATGACACTAAACATCACACAGATTTAATAAATTTATCAAAACATTCACATTTGAATTAGATGTATCATGTATTATATGTATACCAATAATAAGAATTCTATTAATCGAAAACACCATTTATTTTCGTTAATTCATATATTTAGTTTTAAACTAGTTTGATAAAAATTTTATAATACGAAACTTAATTAACATAGGAAAATAACTAAATTCTTAACATCGGCTTAAAAGTGAATCTCAAAATCGAATAATGAAAAAACTAAAGATTTTTGTTTTTCTATTATTTCAAAAACTACTACATTTTTAAAAAATTATTTAAATTTTTAGTTGGACGATACGACACAGATGCAAGTTTCGATTTTTTGTAAGGCAATTATTTTGCATCTTTTGACTTGTTTTCAAGGGACGATGCAAAAATGTTGCCTTGTATACAGAACGGCAACATGACAAAAATAAAGAATTGAAAATAAGAAAAAACATATTTTTAATGGTGAAATTTTCTTACATAAAATTATTTATAAATCCTAAAATTTAAGGTGACCAACCGTCCTTTTTTAGGGAGGACAGTCCTCCTTTTGTAGGTTATGTCCTTCCTCAAAAAGTGTCCTCCATTTTGTCCTCCTTTTCGATATTTTAAATGTAATCTGTTCAGAGATGTTTTTATTAGTACGCAAATATGAATTCAATTTATTGTATTTTTACTTTTTTCTTCATCTTTGATGATGCGTTGGGCTGGGAAGTTTTGATGTTCGGAACTATTGTCATTTGACTACCATTTATTTCGACCTCTGCAAAACACCTATGATGAAAAAATTTGATGACAGAAGACCCACCGAAAGTCACTTGACCAAGTTTTGTGCTTCATAGAAGTACAACACCGAAGGAATCAGGAAACTATCCATAAAATGGTAAAAGGTTGTAAATATAATAATTAGTGGCACATATATGTCGTCGATTAAAATTGATTTGAATAAAATAAAATTCGGTTTAATATAATTAATAATAATTTTTCGATTATATGATTTTCGGTGATCTGATATTTCGATGGAATAACTTTTAGACGAAGTGAATTTTCGGTGATATGATATTTCGATCTAATGATTTTTCAATTTCAAAACCATTCGATGATATAAAATTCGGTGGTTTGAACTTTCGGTCTATTGATTTTTGGTTCTATAACTCGATTTGATGGTTTGATTTTTCGATACGGAAAAATTGGGTCACATTTAAAGTATAACAAAAACGGCGGATGCTTTTTATATAACCTAATGTTTACATTGTACTTTTTTCTTAAATTTTTTTGTCCTGCTTTAATCATATACGGGTCGATCCATGTCAAACGGCCCACCGCTGCGACCAAAATTTGGAGAGGTTTAACAAAACGTAAGATGGCTCAAAATTTTTGTATTGATGTCCTCTTTCTAATGAGACATGGCGTTTTAGAAATTTTCAAAATGGCGCCTTCAAAATGAATGGTTAATCACGACATTTTCCAACATCGTACTTGGAAACTAATTATATACTAACAAGAACAAATAATTTTAAAAAATATGTTGTTAATTTTAAAATAATTGTAGCAGTGCTATATTTAAAAATTTATATATTTTAATAAAAAAAACAAAAATGGCGCCATTTCATCAAATTGGTTTTTTTACTAACAAAAGCTGCTTAAATTTTTACCGATCTAATGCTTGAAAGTTATGTTTTAAGTTTCTAAATAGTTGTAATATCAATTTTTGAAAGAATTTCAAAAATTATTCAAAATGGCCGGCGAAAATTACCGTCTTTTTTATCAAAATCATAGTTATATTAACAAAAATAAACTTATTTAGAAAATTAAACCAACTCCAGAAACAAACAAAAAGAAAGATAAAAATTAAAAAATAAGTCAATTATGGCTTTTAGAGACACAAATACATACATTTGTGTTTGTTTTTATTTTTTCTAAACTTGGTTTTATTTTTCTAAAAAAGTTTATTTTTGTTAATATAACTGTGATTTTGATAAAAAAGATAATATTTTGCTCCGGCCATTTTAAATAATTGTTGAAATTCTTTGAAAAATTGATGTTACAACAATTTAGAAACATAAAACATAACTTTCAAGCCGTAGAACGGTAAAAATAAGCAGCTTTGGTTAGTAAAAACGCAAATTTGATGAAATGGCGCCATTTTGAGGCCGCCATTTTGATTTTTTTTAAATTAATTATATAAATTTTTAAAGATAATACTTCTTAAATCATTTTAAAATTAACAACATATTTTTTAAAATTATTTGTTCTTGTCAGTATAATTAGTTTCCACGTACGATGTTGAAAAATTTCGAGATCAACCCTTCATTTTGAAGACGTCATTTTGAAAAATTCTAAAACGCCACATGTTATTAGAAAGAGGACCTCCATACAAAAATTTTGAGCCATCTCACGTTTCTTTAATCCTCCCCAAATTTTGGTCGCATCGGTTGCCCGTTTGACGTGGATCCATGCATTAAAAAATTAAATTTCTTTATTTTGTTAAACAAAATTAACAGGTCTAAAAAATGTGACTTTTTTCTGTTCGATTCTCAAGTATTTTAGAAGCAAAACCGAATGCAAAACTGAACGAGTTTTGCCCACTCTGAAGTCAAAACTTAAATCGAAAACGCTATTAGAGTGCACATCTGCATACTGGTTGGGAAGAATTTGATGACATTTTGATTTTCATTAGAAAGCTACCTCTAAATTATTTTTCGTTTCGATAATCGCGTGAGTTTTTAGAGATCTCCTAAGTTTCTAAGGTTTAGCACGTGCTATGTTCCTACTTCGTAATTGTAGTGAGTCTGAGATAATGCGAGGCAACTGTTTTTAACAACCAGCTGTCAACACTAGTATATCAATACTGTCAACAATAGTTTGTCTCCGTTCTAGCTCAGTTGTTAAAGTGCTAGCCGTGTAACCCAAGTGTGCCTGGTTCGATCGAGGCCACTCTTCCTATACATTATTCAGAATGTGTTTTTTCAGACGGTGGTTATAATTAATCATTCTAAATGTATACTAAAAGAAAACGGTCAACATTGGTATCTGGAGATACTATTTAAAAGTAGTTGACTCATGTGGTGGGATTCAATGCTAAACCTGTTGATTCGATTAATAAAAAAAATTCCGATATTACACACAATTCCTTGCCTATCTACACTGCATTATTACCTATCGTTTATAGTACACTATCTGCTAATAATCTTAAAATTAAAATCCTTAATATTCTGATTTGCGCCATATGCAAAAAACAATGAACTTGTCATATGCAGAGGTGGATTAGCGTTTTGATTAAATTTTTTTTCAAACAAGTTCAACGATCAACCCTCGATATGGCTTTAATTGATTTTTATATTTCAAAATGGCGCTTTGGATTTACAATTTTCTATGCTAAAAAGACAATCAGACTTTAAATATCAAGGGTCTTATTAAAATTATTTCATGATTACAACATAAGTATGTCGCCTTGATCATAGATAGCCACTGCAATCTAACATAACCTAACATTACGTTGGAGAATTGAAATTTTACTTAAATATCAAATAAACATCAACCTTATGTTATTTCCTTTTGAGTTTTATTTCGATTTTTATATCTCTATGCATAAATTTACTTAAATAATATTAAAGTCAAATTTTAATATTAGTCTCAATTAATTATTTTCCAAAAGGTTAATTCGATTTTTCAACAGGAAACAAAAAGACCGATTTTTCCGGAAACAAAAGACCGAAAAAACGAAAGCAAAATTTTCATTTCTGTCGGAAAAAAAACAAAACCCATTTGTTTTCTATCATTTATCCTTACAAGGGATGACGATTTTTCCGCAAAATGTTCAATAAAAATATTCAGATTCAATCCGATAGGGATTTATGACGAAAGATTGATGTAATACGATTGGTGCTATATATGGAATCCATGATAAAAACGATTGAAAACTTGTTCAGAAATCCTATATTGAAAAATCCAATAGGCTACGATAGATTATGATATGTTTTCTATCTGGCAGATAAATTTGCATTCAAAACGATTCAAAATGAAAAAACCTGGTAGAAAACTATAAAAAAATTTTACATGGGCAGACTTTGAATCGTTTTCGATCGTACTGTCCTTGCTGATTATCTTAATTAATCTCAACTATAATTGTTTCGACAACTTACCAATTTATTAGCTGTTTTAGGGAAGAACAAGCTGTAACAAAACCAAGCACCATCACACCTATAAGTTTTTAAAACATTTTCCGTTGTTCTTACAGGTTCAATCTTGTAAAAAGTTAATATAAATAACACAAATTTATATTTTTCAAATATCTTTTTTATTTTATAAGTTATTTCTTTTTTTTTTAATCATTATTTTTATTTTTAATTAAATATTTACAAAAATATCATCAGTACATTTATTTTATTTTTCATTTAATTTTATAAATTTTTTTAAACAAAAGCCGAAATTTGGCAAATATTTACAAACAATAATTACATTTCATTTTCAACTGTTGAGTTGGTAATAATGAGGATAATACATTAGGATATTTTACTCATTAACTGTTAAAATGTATGAAACAGTTAATGTAAAAACATTGTACATATATATATCCTACAAAAAATCATGTTGTGCTAACTAAACGAACAAAACTATAAAATAATTTAATTTAATTTAAGTACGTTAAGAAAAATGATAGAAAAATAACATATACATATATAGTAAAATTTTACAACAACAATAAAATTAATAAACTATTTACTTAATTTACTTTACAAGTTGCCCATTTCAAAACATTCACCGAAGAAACGACCAAGTGAATGATAAACATGGGGCCGAACACCAGCTAAGCTATGATCTTCATCGGGATATGCCTGTAAAAATTCAACAAATTATTTAATAGTTTATGCATAGTTTAACTTTGGATCGTTATACCATCAGTTTAAAGGGTACATCATTTCGTTCTAGTGTTCTCGATAATGCCATTGCTTGTTGGAAATGTACATTGTCATCTAATGTACCATGAATCATGAAAAATTTCTTTCCACGAAATTCGTTTGAAAGTGTACTTAAGCGTGATCTGGTGTAACCATTTTCATTATCATTTACAGGCAGACCCATGTAACGTTCTGTATAGATGGAGTCTGCAAAATTATATTGATTTTAAAAGTTGCGAAAGAAATTTCTGTAAAACCAAAGCTTACCATAATAGGTCCAATCAGTAACTGGCGCAACTGAAGCAGCACATCTGAAAACACTTTCATCATCGTATGCCAGTGACATAGCTGAGGCATAACCACCATAGCTCCAACCCCATATTCCGGTATGATTCTTATCAACATAAGGTAGTTCTTGCAATTTTTTTGTTGTTTCAATTTGATCTTCAATTTCAACAGTTCCTAGATGACGATAAATTGTATGCAATAGTTTATCACCACGCAATCCACTACCACGTCCATCAATTTTTACTAAAATAACTTTTCGATTTGCTGCTAAATAGCTACCCCAATCCATCGACCATTTATTAATAACATTATACGAATCAGGACCCCCGTAAACTTCAACCAACATTGGATATTTCACAGCGCCAGACAACTCTGCATTCTTTGGTAATACCATCATAACCTTTGCCGTGAATCCACTTGAAAGTTCTATTGTATGATAAATAACATCAGGAACTACTTTTTCAGCGGTGATTTCATGAACCTCAGGATTTATTTCCCATTCTAATTCATGGCTCAACGTAATCAGATTATCGATTACTTTATAAGAAAATATATCAACTCTTGGAATACTTGGTCCCAAAGCAGTTAATGTTAAATAAAAGCCCGATTTTGAGAACGTCGAGTCAAAATACGAATAATTTAAATTAATTATATTTTCATTTTCATCTTTATACTTTAAGTTACAAGTCAAACATTGTGTTGCTGAGTTTCCATCTCCTTTAATTGCATATAAATGTAAGACTTTTGAATCAGCTTCAGTATTGGCCATATAAAAAATTAAATTATTTGTAGTATCCCATTGTAAAATATCTAGGACAATAAATTTTCCCTTTGTTAATGCATTTATGGTTCCATCTGGTTTTACCACTGAGAGATGACGATAACCACCAACGTCTCCTCCTTGGTCTTGTGATATTATTAAAGCCATTTCTGTTCCAGCTTTATTATGAATTGGTTGACTGAATAGTTCAATCCAGCCAGTTTTCGAAATTAAATTTGTTAATACTTTACATTTATTTGATTCGCAGCTTTGAATGTAACATTCATTTTGAACACGATTCATCCACGTTGCAACTAATTTTTCGTTATTAGCCCATGAAACGGTTGATATTATATGTTCTTTATTTGCCAGCTGATCAGGTACTTCTAATTCAAATATTTCCGGTTCGGTTCCTTGTACTAAATTTTCTAAACTTACTTCATATAAATTAACAATTGGATTAGGTGATCCGGCTTTCGGGTAAGGAATTATAATATTACGAGGGTATTGAAATTCTAATGCACCTGGAATCCCGTAGTAAGATAGTCCCATTAATATTGTTGGAGTATCGTTAAACCGCACATATGCTAATTTTTTGCCATCTGGTGAGAATCGTAGAGCTGAGTTTGATGAAAAGACTTCCTCTGAAATCAAAGAAATATTTATGAATGAAACGGTTAGATTACAAATACATCACAAATTTAACTTTATTTTAAAAAATAAGAATATTGTGCAATAAATAAATAGCCGTACATAATTGTCCATCGTTCGCCAAAACCATAATTTACTAGCTTCCACGACAAGCACCGTTTACTGGCTTCAGCACCGAAAACAAACACATTCGTCCCACACTGTCCGATAGTAGAAAGGAGCTGTTAAGTACATTGCTCCATATATTTTTTTTCCAAAAACCGCTATTATTTCGGTTGAAAGATCAGTAGTCTAACCAAGTACCAAGTTTGATAGTTTGTCGCAAATTGCGTTTATCGTGCGTTCTACAATATTTTAAAATAAGCTGAACGCAAATAAGTTTCATCACAGATATAACTGATGCAACATAGTAGATTTAACACAAACACAAAGAATCTATGATAAACCATAAATTGACTTTTTAACCCACAAAGTTAGAAACATTAATATGGTTCAACGACCAACATCAAGTATTGCGACAACGAATTCAGCAAACAGTTTCTATTAGTCATGATTTGGATTTGGGAATATATATGCATAACACCTCCCATTGGCTAGTCAAAAGTTCTGGATGTTGTTTTTGGCAATATATTGACGTTTTCTCAAGACACAAATCAGATTTGTAATAAAGTTCAGATTCACAACAACATGTTGAAATTCTTTGCTATTATTAGCTGCAGGTAAACGATAAATAGACTATCATCACACCTCATCTGGTTAAGTTAAATTTAACTACATTACCTAAAGAAAAGCAAAATCATCTTCACGACTAAACTAAAGTTCAAAGAATAAATCCGTCCAGTTGCATTGCTACAAAAAATATCACCCAACAAAGAACTAATCCACACACTACACCCATTGATCGGTCCACACACCAATCCTTGAGGAAAAAAAACAAGCAGCAGTGTATGCAGTGTTTACTGGTTTAATTCAACTCGGCATTTAACGATATAATGGGTATATCATATCGTTCTTTTTACACACTTTTATTAGTTAATGCAAATATAAATAATGAACACATTAAAAAAAAAAATTTAAATATAGATATTGAAGCATTTACGTTACGCTTGAGAAGTCTTTTTGATAACGTTACTAAACATGGATATGACGGCCTTGTTATCTAAGTTATACAGTATATGCAAAACAGTTGAAACAAAATTTCAATAATTTTTTTGTTTGCTTGTTAGTTCCACTTAATAAATCTTTATCATTAATTTAACTAATAACGACGATTTCTTGCGCCGACTCAAAACCCCCAATATTCATAGCCCTATTGATTCATGCCATATGCAAAAAACAATGAACATTGCCGTATGCAAAAAAATAAATTAGTGTTTTTGACTTAATTTTTAAAATTTTTTTTTATAAAACTAATTCAAGATGGCTGGCGTTAAATATTTTTTAAAGTTTTTTATATTGAGTTTTAATTTCAAAATGGCTCTAATAAGTTCACGATTTTTTCTGTGATAAAAAACAAGCATGCTTACAATATATCGACGGTTTTGGCTGAGTTATACTTTCGAGTTATACTTTTAAAAAAATACTAGTATGATCTGATAGGGCTGCCCTGCTCTGTACAATGGTGATAACTAGATTAGTATTTAAAAAGAGGTAAATGTAGTTCATCTGCTCTTGATATCACACCCGGGTAAGAGCTGTCAATGTTAAACAACGGACCAATCTTGGGCCAGTATTGGCGAGCCAAGCCTTGAATGAGCCTTGAACCCCTCCCAAGCTTTGGGACAGGTCTGGGCCAGTTGTAAATGTTTAGACTGAACCAAGGTTCAGTTTATTATATTACGCGTTATTTACCAGTCCAATGCATTGTAAACATGTGCAGGCCATATTATGTTTATTTTTATTTTCATATATGTTACTCTTTTCACAATCTCTTTCCACACTTTTAAAGGAGGTCTGGAAAAAAAATTGGTTTGGTAGACCTGGCCCATGTCTTATTTGCCAGACTTGGTCCAAGCCTTGGCCCAGGACATCAGTCCAAACTTGGCCCAAGCTTGGGCCGTTTGAAAATGTTAAGCCTGGTCCAACCCCCAAAAGTTATGGCACGGTCTGGGCCCAGGCTTGGCCCCTTAGTTTTTTCTTTCCCGGGCAGTTATTATTTTTAGCAGTGTCTATTTCATAAAGTAAGATGTAACCTAAACCAAAAGCCACGATATATTCAAAACCTGATTGTTTGACGTCATATGCAAAAAACAATTAACCTTGCTATATGCAAAAAAAAAATGGATAAGTGTTTTTGATTAAATGTTATTAAATTTTTTTATAAGGTGTTTTATATTTCGTGATGGCGCTATAGTTGCACGATTTTTCTGAGCTAAAAAAACAATCAGGCTTTGAATATATCGACGGTTTTGCCTAAACGAACAATGACCACCTGAACTGGTCAGCGACGAATCTCAATACAAAATAAACTTAAAACAAAAAAATAAGAAGGAGAAAAAATATCTTTTACGAAAAATTTGTTTTTTTCCTACCAAGTTTACACTGGCGAATTAGTGGCACTAAAGCAAACCGGAGAGGCTAGTATGAAGCTGGGTTTTAACATGCGAACTGTGACTGCGACTTTTTTTTATTGACCAATTAGAGAAGAAAATTTTATATTCACCAAAACCCCTAATATTTATAGCCCGTTTGATTCACGTCATATGCAAAAAATAATGCACATTACCATATACATAAAAATGGATTAGTATTTTTGATAACTTTTTAAATTTTTTTATAATTATGGAGTTTTATATTCAAGATGGCGTTAAATATTTAAAAAATTTTTTATTATGAGTTTTAATCTCAAAATGGCGCTATAAGTTCACTATTATTTCTGTGCTAAAAAGACAAGCATGCTTACAATATAGGAGGTTTTGATACCATCCACAATTCACATATTAAAATCCAACTTGATGTAGTTACAACAGCTTAAATAAGAATTCAAACTTCGTGTCGGAACTGATTATATATATATATATATATATATAT
Source organism: Diogma glabrata (assembly GCA_963693315.1). Taxonomy (NCBI): domain Eukaryota; kingdom Metazoa; phylum Arthropoda; class Insecta; order Diptera; family Cylindrotomidae; genus Diogma; species Diogma glabrata. Next base: position 117,481,252 of record OY856187.1, read on the forward strand.
ATATATATATATATATATATATATATATATATATATATATATATATATATATATATATATATATATATATATATATATATATATATATATATATATATATATATATATATATATATATATATTAGACTGGTCGTTAAAAACTAAATTTTCCGAGACGCCCCCTAGAAAAATTCTTTGTGGTCAAAAAACCACAACGGCATTATTTTTTTTTTTTTTAAATCAAAAGAACACGTGCCGCAAAATCGTTGAAGTTGATTTTTTGAAAAATTCGTAGATTTTTTCAAATATCTCATAAAGTATGCAGATGTCAAAAAAAATCACAAAACCATTTTTGTAGGAAATTTAATTCTCTATAAAAAAGGTCCATGTCATTTTTTCCCCAAAACGTATAGTTCTCATGATATTTTGAAAATGAACTTGTAAGTTTTCGTAATTTTTAAAAAACATATAAAATAAAGATGACGAAAAACTCCTAATTTTCTTCTTATGCTATAGAATGAAATGTATAAAAAAATAATCGTGACAAAAAAAATCAAAATTAGTACTTTTTCGTCGAAATTTTCATCATTTGGTTTTACGAGTTTCGAAGAATTTCAAGTTTTATTTCAAAATATCATCAGAAATATAGGTTTTAGGAAAAAAATGACTTGGACTTTTTTTGTAGAGAATTAAATTTCCTACAAAAATGATCCATATGATTTTTTTTTACATCTGCATATTTTATGAGATATTAACAATTTTATCAAAAAATAAACTTCGATGATTTTGCGGCACGTGTTCTTTTCACTTAAAAAAAAAAAAAATAAAGCCGTTATGGTTTTTTGACCACAAAGAATTTTTCTGGGGGGCGTCTCGGAAAATTTAGTTTTTAACGACCAGTCTAATATATATATATATATATATATATATATATATATACATATATATATATATATATATATATATATATATATATATATATATATATATATATATATATATATATATATATATATATATATATATATATATATATATATATATATATATATATATATATATATATATAGGTCTATTTCATATTAAATTCAAGTAAAACGGGAAATTTTCACATGAGTGGTTTGGAATCTCAAATTTATCATATGTATTCTGTTTGTCATCGAAAAAAAAAATATACGTATTTTTTTTTTCCCCTTGAAAAACAGCATAAGTGTAAAATAAATCAAATTTTGTCAAAAAAAACATCTTTCGACTGGCCCCAAATAACTTGGGAATGGATAGCTTTAATTCCAAATTTTTATTTTTAAACTAAAGTTAAAAGAAAAAAAATAATTCGTTTTTAATGATTTGTATCTCACTCAAATATTAGTTATAGAAATTAGTTATAGAAAAGTCGATTTTTTTTAATGGAAAATTTAATTTTGTCCACTTTTGCGGATGATATTTCTATAACTAATATTTGAGTGAGATACAAATCATTAAAAATGAATTATTATTTTTCTTTTAGCTTTGGCTTAAAAAAAAAGATTTAGAATTAAAGCTATTCATTCCCCAAAGTTATTTGGGGCCAGTCGAAAGGCGTTTTTTTTGACAAAATTTGATTTATTTTACACTTATGCTGTTTTTCAAGGAAAAAAAAAATACGTATATTTTTTTTTTTCGATGACAAACAGAATACATATGATAAATTTGAGATTTCAAACCACTCATGTGATCCAACTTGAATTTAATATGAATTAGACCGTCTAATTCATATTAAATTCAAGTAAAACGGGAAATTTTTACATGAGCGCTTTGGAATATCAAATTTATCATATGTATTCTGTTTGTCATCGAAAAGAAAAAATATACGTATTTTTTTTTCCTTGAAAAACAGCATAAGTGTAAAAAAAATCAAATTTTGTCAAAAAAAACATCTTTCGACCGGCCCCAAATAACTTAGGAATGCATAGCCCTAATTCTTAATCTTTTTTTTTAAACGAAAGCTAGAAGAAAAATAATAATTTATTTTTAATGATTTGTGTCTCACTCAAATGTTTGTTATAGAAATATCCTCCGCAAAAGTGGACAAAATTAAAGTTTCGACTAAAAAAAATCGATCGAATCGAATCGGCCAGTCGAAAGATGTTTTTTTTGACAAAATTTGATTTTTTTTACACTTATGCTGTTTTTCAAGGAAAAAAAAAATACGTATATTTTTTTTTTCGATGACAAACAGAATACATATGATAAATTTGAGATTCCAAACCACTCATGTGATCCAACTTGAATTTAATATGAATTAGACCTATATATATATATATATATATATATATATATATATATATATATATATATATATATATATATATATATATATATATATATATATATATATATATATATATATATATATATATATATATATATATATATATATATATATATATATATAATTTAGGGTGCTTTTTTTTGAGGCGACAATTCTTTTTTTCTGGTGCCCCACCGAAATTTTGTTGGAAAAATACCCAAGAAAACGTCCTCCTAAAATATGAGCCCTCAAAATTAATGTTTAGCACTCGGCCTTTGCGTTTGAATGTTTTCCATACAAAATACATGTGGCATTTTATACTATTTCAAAATGGAAAAAAGCAACTACCTCAAGATTAAATTATCTACAAAAATGCTTATGGAGATGTAACTGTAACTTACACCGGTGACACAGTACAGATCACTAACATAAAGTAAATTTTATATGAATTTCTTGTTCTTTTGTTTTTATTTCATAAATGGCTAAAGCTACAGTAAAAATGTCAACAACAAAGTTGTAGTTAATTAAGGTTCCTACAAAAAACTCAAAAGAACCGAATCTCTATGATTGATATTTCTCGAGATAATAAGCTTTTATTAAAATGGATGTTTTAAGAGATTTTCGTCATCAATTTATGAAGATCGCAAGTTCTAAAATAATAAAAGTTTATTATCTCGAGAAATATCAATCATAGAAATTCGGTTTTTATAAGTTTTTTGTAGGAAACTTAATTAACTACGACTTTGTTATTGACATTTTTCCTGTAGCTTTAGCCATTTATGAAATAAAAGCAAAAGAACAAGAAATTCATATAAAATTTACTTTAGTGATCTGTACTGTGTCACCGGTGTAAGTTACAGTTACATCTCCATAAGCATTTTTGTAGATAATTTAATCTTGAGGTAGTTGCTTTTTTCCATTTTGAAATAGTATAAAATGCCGCTGAGCTGTAATTTTTTTTTTAAAAAACACCAAAGTTTACATGTATTTTGTATGGAAAATATTCAAACGCAAAGGCCGAGTGCTAAACATTAATTTTGAGGGCTCATATTTTAGGAGGACGTTTTCTTGGGTATTTCCAACAAAATTTCAGTGGGGCACCAGAAAAAAAGGATTGTCGCCCCAAAAAAAAGCACCCTAATATATATATGAGCAATTTCACGAAGATTCAACAACGTTTTGACTTGACCCCTTTTAATTTTGATTATTTTTTGTTTATAGATAGTCTTTGATAAATAAAAAATACAAGTTCTCTTAGAATTTTTTTTTCGACCAGGGGTCTTCACAGGGTGCCCCTCAATTTTTGTTATTTTGTGATGTGAGTGCATTTTGACGAGCAATTGTAGAAAAACTACTCAATCGATTTTCATAAATGATATGTCGTTGAATAGGTATTAGAACAAAGTTTTTAAAAATGTACACTGTTAATTTTTTGAAATAATTTTTAACGGTGTAACATAAGAAAAAAATGGTGTAGTTGAAAAAAAGATGGCATAGCCTTTTTTTTTTTTTTTTTAAACTAAATTGAAGCTTATTTTATATCTAACAACTTGGGAAAGTTTAGGACTAGCGTCATTTTTTGTTTTAGAGATAAAATTCGTTGTGCATATGACTGTCGGGAATCAGTTTTTTTTGTTCTGAAGGAAAATTTTTTGACTCGACCCTTTTTAATTTGGTTTATTTTTAGTTTACAGATAGCCTTTGATAAATGAAAAATACGGCTTCAAGTAGAATTTTTTTAAATATAGACCAAAATAAACCAAATTAAAAAGGGTCGAGTCAAAATGTCGCAAAATTTTGCTGAACTTGACTGAAATTGCTTTTTAAAAAGTTTTTTTTCTTTTAGCAGTACATTTAGAAAATTTTTTTTTTCTTTATTCTTTTGTTTATAAGAGAAACATTTACAATTTTGATTTAAATTCTTTTAAATTTTGAGTTTAAAATAATTTATGCCTTATAAGCTATCATTTACAAAAGCACAATATGTGCTTATCCGTAAACATTTGGTTTTTTATATTGGATTAACAGACGTTTTAATTACGTGTATTTGTTAAATTAATATTATACATAAATATTTAATATTAAAAACAAAAAAGGTTTTAACTATTCTTATTCTAAACATATTATATTATAATTCTTTTTAATATTCTAAGTTTAATAGGCCTTCTTAATTTAATAATAATTACAACAAAAATTAAATAACAGATAAAGATGGAAAATTATGAGTTGAGTTGATATGAACTGCACAATTAAAAAGTTCGATAGTTTTTGAAGACTTACTCGTGAACATATACCGAATAATAAAATTTTATTTTAGTGACAATTGAAATATATGATTTTTCAACGATTCCTTAAATTTAGAGATCTGTTTTTCTGATTTTATATTGTTTGGTAAACTATTAAAAACTGACAGTCCCTGATATAAAAAATTTGATTGACCGCCCGAAGTTCGATAGAAATTTATATAATAATCGTTTCTTTGCCTTGTGGAGTAATCATGTACTGAATCCACCTTTGTCAAAATGACTGTATTTCTTATTAAATTATTTTGGATTTTGAAGACTAGAAGAACCGATTCATATTTTATTAGAGAATCCAAGGATAGAATATTTCTACTATATAAGGTTTTTGACGAGGTTAAATGTGGTAGACCCTTAACACTTTTTAAACATTTATTGATAAGCCGCTTGACATCATTTAATCTAAATTGAGCTGAGAAACCCCAAATTGGGAGAAGGTATCTTATCTGACTCATCACGTGGGCGTTAAATATAAGATATTTTGTTGCTATTGGTAATATGAATTTCATTTTGTATAAAATAAAAGAAATCGATCTTATTTTACTTTTAATATTTTGAATGTGATGATCGAAAGTCAGATATGAGTCTAGTGTTAGACCAAGATATTTTGATTCATAGACACGTTTAATTGTATTGTCATCTACCTTAATTGAGAAAGAAAGCAGGTCATTAAGATTTTTATTTGTTGTTTCGAAGATTATATAATTTGTTTTTGATGTATTTATTTTAAGATGAGTTTTTATAATCCATTCGTTAATTTTATTTATATCTTCTTGCATCTTAGTCATTAGATCGTTGCTATTTTTTTCAGCATAAATGATGGCAGTGTCGTCAGCATACATTTGTAGTAATCCATGCAATTTCAACGACAGCAAGTCATTAATATAAATTATGAAAAGAAGAGGTCCTAATAGCGAGCCTTGTGGAACACCATGTTTAATATTTAATGAAGCGCTTATAGAGTCAGATATTTTCACATATTGGGGTCTATTGGATAGGTACGATTCAAATAGTTTGAGTTCATTAGAAGCTATGCCAATCTTTTTGAGTTTGTATAAAAGCAATCTAAAACATATTGTATCGAATGCTTTTTGAAGGTCGATAAATAAACATGCTGTATATAGTTTCTTATCTAACCCATCTTTGATTTTGAGAATCAGTTGACTTACAGCTGCTAGTGTACTGGAGCCTCGAATGAACCCAAATTGATTTTCATTTATTATTTGATTTTTTATACAGTATTTATCTAAGCGTTTATAAATTACTATTTCCATACATTTAGAAAATGTTGAAAGCACTGAGATAGGCCTATAATTACAGATCTCATAAGTGTCCCCTTTTTTAAAAACAGGACAAACTTGTGCTACTTTTAGTTCCTCTGGAAAAGTAAACGATTTCATTGAGTCATTAATAAGGTCAGCAACTTTTTTTGACAATATCTTCTTAAAGTGAGCACAAAATTTAGAAGAGATGGTATCAAATCCAACCGCCGATTTTTTATTTAAACTATTTATTATATCCATAATTTCTTCTTCCTTTGGTTTGTGTCAATACAAACGGCTCAGTTATCAAAGGAGGATCAATCATATCATTATAAGGAGTATCATTATTTACATCAGGAGTATCAGAAATAAGGTCATCAACACAATTAATAAAGTATTCGTTAAATTTATCACAAATTTGTTTTTTGTCATCAACAATTCTTCCAAAATCATCTTTAAGTTTAATATTTTTTTGATTTTTTGTTTTATTGAAAACGTATTTATTTAGAATTTGCCATAAACTTCGAACATCATTTTTGTGCAGTTCATTTCGAAAGAATTTTATTTTCTCCTCTTTAATCATTTTAAGAACTTCACCTTTAAAAAATAAAAATCTATTGGAAAAATACAAATTATTTGGATATTTAGTTTTTAGTTTATAGAATTTATCTCTTATTTTTACATTTTTTTTTATCAATTTCGAAATCCAAGGATTGCGGGAATTGACAGAAAGATCAATTGTTAATTCATATGAATGTTTATCAATAGTTTGTTTACACACATTTATTAGCTCCTTAAAAGTATGACAAGAGTTAATCATCTGTGATAAGTGAACGTCATTTATTGCATCATAGTCCAAAATCTTCTTTTTTATTTTTGCTTTTACATTTTTAAGTTCTGTTGTATTTATATTTGCAAGCAATAAACGATGATCACTTATACAGTGATCGAAAAGCGATAAAGAGAAATTACGGTTCACCATATCAGTAATAAAATGATCCAGAATTGTGTATGTTGATGATATAGTAGTATGTGCAATTCTTGTTGCATAAGGCTTTTCGATTTTGTTTAAAACAAGAAAACCGTTAGAATTCAAAATACTTTTATATTCAGCGATTAGACTGTCTTCTCGTTTCAACAAATCCAAATTAAAATCACCAATAACTACGCAATTCTGGTGTCTTTCAAGTAATTTATTTAAGTTACATAAAAATGAATGTGTGTGCATACCTGATTGATTATATACTGATATTAATTTTATTTTTAAGTCTATGAGATTAACAACTAAAAACTCGTTACTCTCATTGCACTCACTATAGATAATATTTGATTGTATATCATTAATGACGTAGATCGCCATACCTCTACCTCTTGAATCCTCTCTTGTTTGAAAATGTTGAGTATAATTATTTATCGAATATTGATCACATTCATTATTATAAATCCACACTTCTACTAACACTATTATATGAATTGAAAATGTATATGATGCAAGTATATCCTTCAATGAATCCAACTTATTCCTCAAACTTCTAATGTTTATGTATAATATATTAAGATTATCTTTTTTATATAATTTACTAGAAAAACTATTGACTGTATGTTCTATATCAATTGATTGAACTAATTCACTTGAATCCATAATTTTTTTTTAAATTTTACACTTTATTTAGATTAGTATCTTTTTAGGTTTTCCACTTGCAGTTTGGATGTTATTAAGATGATTGAAGAAGTTTCAGTTTTACGAGCATATATTTTGTTATTGGAGAACCATACATATTTATAGTTAAACGATTTTTTCAACTGTCTAGCATCTCTTAATAAATCGTGATAATAAGGCGTAAGATGCATATTCAAGTATATCTGCAAGGTAGCATTTTTTTCACGAGTAAAGATTTTTTGTGTTAATAAATTCCCATCATAATTTTTTTTTGCTGTCTTAATAGCATCTTTAATATCCTTTCGAATAAATTTTACAAGTATTGGTGGGTGAGTTTGTACGGATCCCTCTCCAGTGTTTTTTTTTTCAAGTCTATGAACTTCTACAATGTCTTTAACTGCTAGATTTACCTTTAATTCCTCAGCAATTTGTTGTACTGCAATTTTATCATCTTCAGATGCATTTTTAGGAACACCCATTATAATCATGTTATTATCAAGGCGTTCTTGTTTTAATTCTTCAACATCATTAGAGAGATCTTGCACAGCTTTTTCCAAATTTTTAGTTCTTTCCGCATAAGTCTTAAGGATTGATTTTAAAGATTGATTTTCTTGAATTAATGTATCCAATTGACCAGAGATATAATTTTGCGATTTAATAATTTCGTCAAATGTTTTATCTCGGTTATTGACATCATAAACAATCTCTCGGTTAGTAATTACATTCTCGTTTACTGTATTATTTTTGTTCTCATTACTCATATCCTTGCATTGAATAGTACAGTACCATTGATGATCTTCAGTGTATTTTTTATATTGAAAACGATCAGCGTCGGTGCATTCAAGGTGAAATGTTTTGTCACATGTATTGCATTTAAACTTCTTATCTTTTTTATTGCAAATTTCATTACAATTTCCACATTTTTGATGACTGGAATGAACGGTAGCTTCCATCCTATTCAGTTGATTTCTATTAGGTTTCCTCCCTGGTGCCATATCAGAACAGGAATGTTTTTAGTTATTTAACTTTGCATAAATATTTTAATGTTTTCACTTTATAGTTTTTTAAATTTCGGTATAATAAAACATGCACTCAATAAAATAAAACATATATACAAAATAAAATGTTTAAATATTATAGAGAAATTTGTAATTAATACTTGCACAATCACTTTATAATTATTTTTAATATAATTTTTATTTATTTTTTGGCTGTAATTAAAAACACGTCTGTTCTCCACAAAATTAAATTAAAAAAAAAAAAAAAAAAAAAAAAAAGTTCATTTAATAATAAAATATTTCATATTTAGCATAAAAAAAAATCTGAATCTAAAAATCGCCATTTTTATAATTTTCCTTCAGAACAAAAAAAACTGATTCCCGACAGTCATATGCACAACGAATTTTATCTCTAAAACAAAAAATGACGCTAGTCCTAAACTTTCACAAGTTGTTAGATATAAAATAAGCTTCAATTTAGTTTAAAAAAAAAAAAAAGGCTATGCCATCTTTTTTTCAATTACACCATTTTTTTCTTATGTTACACCGTTAAAAATTATTTCAAAAAATTAACAGTGTACATTTTTAAAACTTTGTTCTAATACCTATTCAACGACATATCATTTATGAAAATCGATTGAGTAGTTTTTATACAATCGCTCGTCAAAATGCACTCACATCACAAAATAACAAAAATTGAGGGGCACCCTGTGAAGACCGCTGGTCGAAAAAAAAATTCTAAGAGAACTTGTATTTTTTATTTATCAAAGACTATCTATAAACAAAAAATAATCAAAATTAAAAGGGGTCAAGTCAAAACGTTGTTGAATCTTCGTGAAATTGCTCATATATATATATATATATATATATATATATATATATATATATATATATATATATATATATATATATATATATATATATATATATATATATATATATATATATATATATATATATATATATATATATATATATATATATATATATATATATATATATATATATATATATATATATATATATATATATATATATATATGTATATATATATATATATATATATATATATATATATATATATATATATATATATATATATATGTATATATATATATATATATATATATATATATATATATATATATATATACATATATATATATATATATATATATATATATATATATATATATATATATATATATTTATATATATATATATATATATATATATATATATATATATATATATATATATATATATATATATATATATATATATATATATATATATATATATATATATATATATATATATATATATATATATATATATATATATATATATATATATATATATATATATATATATATATATATATATATATATATATA